>ML786484.1:187745-218279 GCA_009831015.1 Picea engelmannii | reverse complement strand
GCTATTGTATGTAGATGACATGCTTGTTGCAGGGTCTAATATGCAGGATATAAATGTGCTCAAGAAGAAATTAACCAATTCATTTGCGATGAAGGATTTGGGTGCTACAAAGAAAATCCTTGGTATGAGAATAACAAGAGACAAGAAAAATCGCAAACTAACATTGTCTCAGGGTGAGTACAGATAGAAGGTGTTGGAGAGGTTTAGAATGTAGAATGAAAAACCAGTTAGTACACCTTTGGCCAACCATTTCAAATTAACTAAGGAAATGTGTCCCAAGACATAGGAGGAGATAGAATACATGTCTAGGGTCCCTTATTCATCAGCAGTTGGCAACTTGATGTATGCAATGGTTTGCACAAGACTAGATATTTCACATGCAGTGGGAGTTGTGAGCAGGTATATGAACAATCCAGGTAAAGAACATTGGGAGGCAATAAAGTGGATTCTTAGGTATTTGAGAGGTACTACTAATCATGCATTATGTTTTGGAGGTTCAAATACTTTTCTACAGGGATATGTTGATTCAGATATGGCAGGTGATAAAGACAGCAGGAGGAGCACCACAGGGTATGTTTTTACTATAGGTGGAACAACAGTAAGTTGGATTTCGAAACTGCAAAAGGTTGTTGCACTTTCAACAACAGAGGCAGAGTATGTTGCTGCTACAGAGGCTAGTAAAGAGATGATTTGGTTACAGAGGTTTATGGAGGAATTGGGAAAGAAGTAGGAGAACAACAAGTTGTACTGTGACAGTCAGAGTGCCATTCACCTTACAAAGAACTCAAACTTCCATTCACAGACTAAGCATATACAGTTGAGGTACCACTTCATACGATTCACCTTGGAAGATGGACAATTGAAGCTGGAAAAGATACACACTAGCTAGAATCCTGCAGACATGTTAACAAAGGGAGTAACCAGGGAGAAACTGAGTTCTTGCTTAGTTTCACTTGGTCTTCAAGAATGAAGATGAAGATGAGAAATTCTCCAGGTCCAAGAAGGTTCAGATTCCAGCATATACAGCAGCGGTGGAGTTGTTGAGATCAATCTCCAAGTGGGAGATTGTTGGTTGTGGAGCCTGATTATCTTCCTGATTTAGAGGTCTTTTACTTTCAGCCGTGTTGATACCCCATGAAGTATTTACACCCCAAAAGTATGTACACTCTTCCATGCGGGGGAGTGCAGAGGGGTGGTACCCCCTCTACGGGGTCCGGGGGGGCTATCCCCCTGGCTGGGGGGTCTGGGGGCAAGCAGGCCCCCAGCGGGGGTTCGGGGGCAAAGCCCCCGAAGGAAAAATTGCCTTGTAAAATTATATTGTAATTTCATTGTAAATCTGGACCGTTCATTATAAGGTCGCAGATCTAACGGTAGAGATTATGTTAGGGATTTTTTCCCTAGAAGGAAACCCTCTTTTATGAGGGAAATATATCGTGGCTATGATTGGTGGCAAGTATTGTATTCTGAGAGAGGAGACTGTGAGAGAAAGAAGAGGAAGTTACAGAGGGTTTTGTTGTAGGTTGTATCCCTACATTTGCTGGATAATAGTAAAAAGACCTGGCAATTTCTCTGGTGGATGTAGCCCACACTGGGTGAACCACATAAATCTGTGTCTCTCTTATATTGTGTACTAACTGGTTTTGTTTTTGCATTTGTTTTATTTTATTGCTTCGCGGTCCTGTTTTTCTAACAGCTCGATCCTACTCTCTTGCTCGAGAGTAAAGCCGATGTTGCCCATGTTTTTCTCGTTGATACAGAATCTATCATGCTAGGGGGCATTCCTCCTTCTCCCATAGAACCTCCTCCAAGTAATGAGGCCATCCTTTTTAATTGGGGTGTGCTAATTGGACCTCATCTTCCCTCTCACATTCCTTTCCATATTACAGTACAGGTTTGTGGTCAGGACGTTCCTCAGACGTTGATAGATGAATGTGCGTCCGTTAGTATTTTGTCCTCTATTTCTTGGCAAGATTTGAGTTGTCCTCAGCTTGTGTCGGTTACACAGAATCTGTTAGCTTTTAACAGAAGAACCAATCAACCTTTAGGGACCCTTCCTCAATTTCCTGTAACTTTGGGTGGGAAAACTGTCTTTATTGACGTTATTGTAGTCCAAGATCCCTTGGATTTCACTTTACTCCTTGGGAGGGATTATGTCTATGCCATGAAAGCTATTGTGTCCAGTCCTTTTCATGTGATATCTTTCCCTCACGATGGAAGAATTGTGACTATTAATCAACTTTCATTCATCAATGTTGATTGGGTTACCTCCCTAAATGGTTCTTATATGAAAATGGTATTGCCCCTGCCACAGGTTAATTATGTGGCGTTGTCTCCCATGCCTTCAAATACTAATGAAGATGAGTCTCTCACTGTAAGCTCAGCCTCTTATGACTTAGATCCGGTAGTTGACATGGTGATCTCTTCGATATGGTTTTTGGAGCTTGATCTCTTTACCCCTATCAAGACCCTCAACATGGTGTCCTTCTAGAGTGTGTCTCTTTTGTCCAGTGAAGATCTCTTGGAAGTCATGACCGAGTTTTGTCCCTTGATGTGGTGTCCTTCCATAGCACTGTCCTCTTGGCAGCCATGATCAAGAAGAGAGCTATGAGCATGGTTTTCTGATTTCAAGCTCATTAAAAAATGAAACTAGCTTTGAGCATGGTTTTTTGATTTCAAGTTCATTAAAAAATGAAACCAGCCTTGAGCATAGTTTTTTGATTTCAAGCACGTTCAAAAATGAAACCAGTTGTGAGGATAGTTTTTCTTCTATGTAGAAACCTCATTAAAAAATGAAACATAGATTACGAGCATAGTTCTTGTTTCTATGTCAAGCTCGTTAAAAAATGAAACAGAGGTCTAGGGATTGAACCTAGATTCTCGAGCATAGTTCTTGTTCCTGTGTCAAGCTCGTTAAAAAATGAAATAGATTTTTCCCCTCTTTGATTGAGTCAAGTACTTCGTTATGTATAGTATTTGAAGCTTATTTTCATCCTCCTATTTCGTTGGACGAATTGAAGCTTGGGGGGCAATGCTTTCAGCCTCTGGACTTCATGATGAAGTTGAACCACTAGCTTCTTAAGATGGGGGCTAAGTACCAACCATCCATGTGTTATGTGTTGGGAAGTCCAAGCATAGTTTTTTGTGGTTCAAGCTTGTGTAAAAATGAAACCACCTACCTCAAGCATATTTTCCACTGGTTCAAGCTTGTGTAAAAATGAAACCAGGACCAAGCATAATTTTGTTTAGTTTTAAGCTTGTGTAAAAATAAAATCTATCCCAAGCATAATTTTGTTTTTTTTAAAAGCTTGCGTAAAAATGAAAATAATCCCGAGCTTAGTCTTTGTTCTTTCGCATGCTCATAAATACATGAGAATAAGTTATCGAGCTTAATATTTGTTCTTTCTCATGCTCGTAAATATGTGAGAATGTAACCAACTATACTTTTATCAATTTTTCAGACTCGTAAAGGTTATACGAAAAAGGAACCCCTTGGGTTTCCCTTTAAGCTCTTTTCAGACTCTTTAAACATGAAAAGATTGTCGAGCGGTCTTGTTCTTTTCACGCTCGTAAAAGTATTTGAAGAAAACATTTGATGGTCGATAATTTATCACTTTTTCGGTCTCATTAAACTAATTTACGAAAAAGGAACTGAGAGAGTCCTCTTTAATTGTTTTTCAGACTCTCTAAACATGAAAAACCCCTGAGTTTTCTTTCTTTGGACTCGTTAAACAAACATGGAAAGGCCCATATGGGACCGAACCACTCCTTCCAAGGGTTTGTTAAATATAATCTGAAGGACTCATCCAAAGGATGAGCTTACAATTCAAGCATATATTATCCTCCTCAATCTTGTGTAAAAATAAAGAGGTACTCGCCAGAGATGGTGGGGGGGGAATTGGGAAAGAAATGTATTTAAACCTATATTCTATGGAAGAGTCACTTTTGAACATGACACCCTTTCACTCTCTTTGTGTCTAGGTTGGGAAAATCCACTTGTTTCTTGATCACACTCCTTTATAAGTTTACAAATTGGTCTGTGATCCCTGTTGTTGAGTCAGTGTTTCCAAGATAGTTGTTGTGTCGTCAATATGTTCAAAGAGAATTTCAACCTGGAAATCCTTCTATTGCATCGACCATTTTTGCAGTCCTTAAGCCTTCTATTGCATCGACCATCCCTGAGTCAATCCTGAATCACTTGTTACTCTGATCTACTTCAAATCTTGTTACCTATTTCGTGTCATTGATAGAGGATACATTAAGGCCCTCCTGTGACGAGTCTTTTTCTGTCAAATTCAACTCATTATCTAGAAATTAGACTTAGAAACTAATTGGTACCTTGGAACTTGCATGATTCAATGGAAAGTTTCCTTGCTTTCGACAGTGGGTTTTCATTATTGACCCATGACTAGGAGATTTCGTCGAGTGTTTGACTTCAGCTCATTAATTCGCATTCGTTGGATAGTACTAGTGTACCTTGGGATTCATTGACATTAATGGTGATTTCCCTCACACTTGTTAACGATTCTCAACATTGACCAATAATCAAGTGGTTTCTACCATGTTTGACTTCAGCACCTGTAATCAAATGGCTAGATTCGTACTATAGAGTGGTGGAGATGAAGACCCTGAATCTTTTCTCATAGATTCAGGTTGCGTTGGAATATATTCAGTTTGTACTATTTCATAGATCCACATTGTATGTTTCATGGATATGTTCAAACTTGAGTCTTTAACACATAGATCCACAGTGTATTTTTGGTGGCTATGTTCAGATTTGAGTCATAATGGCATGGATCCACAGTGTATATTTGGTGTCCATGACCTGTATTACTTGACATGGATCTTCACATGTTGGCATTTATGCTTTGAGTCATTTGTATTCTGAGTATGGGAATGCCTACCTCAGTGATGATATATTATTGTACTGTATTTCCTTGTTTCTTGGCAGGTTTCCGACCGACTGTTCCTTTGTTCCCTACACACACTCGACAAAGTATTTCAGCTATCACTCTGTTATAACTTCAGACTTTGGGGGGCTCTCTGTTACTCATTATTTTCGTCATACCTATGACCGTTAATGATGTAAACCTATATGTTTCCTTCAGAGGAGTTAGTGGCCTGAATTCCTGAAGAAAGAATGGAAAAGAACTTTTCCTGAGAGAAGAAGTTGTATTTTCCTTTGAAAAAACCCTATTAAGGAAGATTTCTGCAGGTTTCACTATACACAGGGTGCGGAAATGCCTGATTTCCGCACCTTGCTCTATAGCTAGGTTGCGGAGTTTCTGCAGGTTGCTCTATAGCTAGGGTGAAGCGACCTTTGTACATGGGAAAAATGAGCATTTTCTCGATGCTTCTAGAAGGAGAAGCTTCTATAGTGAGGTGGCTTCCGAACGGTTTGGATCTTACTCGCTTTCATCATTTAGTGGGATCATCCTAACCTCCTCACCATATCCTCTTCATCTTATAAAAGGAGAGGAGCTCTCATGGAGAAAGTTGGTTGGATTAAGCTTAGTTGGATTTGGCTTGAGATTGTTAGCTTGGTTAGAATGGCTTTGAGCTTTGCTTTTTCAAGACAGATTGTGAGTAGCTATAAAATCCATGGTCTCATAATCCTTGGAGAAAGAAGTGTGTGGGAAGCAAGGAACTGTTGGAAGGAACCTAACAACATCAAGGCATATGGTTGTATCTTTCTTCCACATTATTTAATACAGATATACTTTTCTTTCCTATATGAATGTTATTTTTTCATATTGTATGATTCCTTGATCACGTACATAGTTTCATACCAAATAGACTATGTTATTCTTGTCTTCGTTGGCTTGTGTTTATTTGCAGATATTTCTCCATAAGCCTCGCAACAGAGCTTGGATTGCATTGGAGAAGTTGAATCTTCGATATTTAAAAGGTATTTTCTAGGTCCATTTCTCATTTGATAATTGAAATCTAAGGAAAGAGTAGTGTACTGTCTTGTTTTGTTCCAGTTTCATAGTGAAGCTAGGGGGATTGATTTGTGTCCGCACTTAACAATTAGTCCAATAAAAATGGAAAGGCATGCAAAGGAATGGAATGGCATGGCATGGCTTAGTAAGGAATATCATTGGCATGGCATGGCATGGAAAGGAAAGGCATGGCATGGCATGGAAAGGAAAGGCATGACATGGCAAGTGAAGGAAATACAAGGCATGGCAATCCAAGGCATGGGAAGGCATGGCATGGAAAGTGAAGTCAATAAAATGCATGGTATGGCATGGAAAGGAAAGGCATGGCATGATAAGGAATGGAAAGTGAAGGCAAGGCAAGGTAAGACATGGCATGGAAAGGCAAGGCATGGAATGGCAAGGCAAGGCAAGGCATGGCATACCTTTCCTTCACTTGCCTTTCCTTGACTTCCATACCTTACATACCTTGCCTTCACTTGCCTTGCCTTGAGGGGCATACCATATCATACCATACCATGGCAAGTCAAGGCATACCATACCATACCATACCATGGCATGGCAAGGAAATACATACCATACCATACCATACTATGGCATGGAAAGGCAAGGCATACCATACCATACCATACCATACCATGGCAAGGCAAGGAAAGGCATACCATACCATGGCAAGGCAAGGCATAGGAAAGACGTACCATACCACACCAAGGCAAGGCATGCAAAGAAAAAGCATGGAAAGGTAAGGAATGCAAAGGCAAGGCATGGCATGGCATGTCTTGGAAAGGCTTAGAATTGGAATTGACATGGAAATGGCATGACATTGCAAGGCATGGAAAGGCATGGCATGGAATGGAAAGGGAAGGAAATGCAAGGCATGGCATGGCATGGAAAGGCAAGGAAAGGAAATGCAATGCAATGCAAGACATGGCATGTCAAGGCAAGGAATGGTATGGAAAGGCATGGCATGACAAGGAAATGCAAGGCATGGCAAGGTAAGGCACGACATGGCTTGGGATGGAATAGCATTGGAATGGAAAGGCATGGAAATGGCATGGCATGGATTGGAAAGGCATGGCATGGCATGGAAATGGAAGGAATGGCATGGCATGGAAATGGAAGGCAAGGCATGGCATGGCATGGAAAGGCAAGGAATGGCATGACAATGACATGCCATGGAATGGATTGGAAAGACATGACAATGGCATGGAAATGGCATGGCATGGCATTAACAAGTTTGTGGGATTGGGTTTGGGAGGGTCCTTTGTATCCTTGTGTGCTCTAACCCAAAAATTGGGTAGGAATGTGCAATAAACTCTCATAGATGGTGAAGGGAAAATAATAATGGTTTCAAGTCTCCCTGGAGGAATTTTGGTAGCATAACATTACTTTCTATGGTGTGTCATGAAATGTAACCTCAAAACCTTTATTGTAGGTGGAAAACGATACTCATTATAAGATCTAGTTTCCATGTGAACTCTCTCATTCTATTGATAAAAATCAATAAGTTTAGTGGACATCATGGAAGACTGAATAAATGTTATTAATAATTGACGGGTTTAACAAAATTTACATATACCCACTACACAAGCTAAACAAACATGAGTGCAATAATGAATCATTGACTAGTCTTTTTGGCATTTATGAAGGGTTACACATAAATCAAATGATTTTATATAATTCATGCATAGAAAGAGGGGAATAATGTGTGTGCACTAGAAAATGGTCAAATTATGGATTGAATCAACTATTAAACTAACAACTAGGCTTCTCAAAGGAATGTCAAGGGAAGACTAGGGTCAACGGTTTTTCCTAAGGAGACTAGGAAAAATAGGACTTATACCTAGAGGAGAAAAGAAAGAATTTTATCATGTAGCTCTAGTAAGAGAAGAAGTTAGGGTTTTGTGGCATTTGAAAACCCTAGTGTTACCTAATGTGCTTGTTATCGAGAAGATAGAGGGAGTTTATCATGTACAAGTGTGGGATACAAATGTAGGTTCCAAAAAGGACTTACCATTTTGTATGCTACCTTGTTGATGATCTCTAATGGAGTGAGTTGTTGGCTAATGTTATATTATGGTTTACATCTCTAGGGTTTGAAGAGCCCGACTTCTAACAACCCCTGATAAGATATTGGTAGGTGCATGTACTTCATATTCCAAATATATATGAAGTTTTGGGGTTGTCCAAATGTTTTGTACTTGCATAATTGAATTTTAGCTTATGTCATCTTTGTAATTGATTAATTCTAGTACTAGTTATGGAGGTTAATTTGACATAACATTGAGCTGAGATTGTTAAGTGATTTACAATCATGTAGAAGATAAATGATAAAATTTATTTCTATAATAAATTATTGTAATATGCCATTTTTTAGGTCACAATATTTTCAAGTGACCACTATTTGAGTGTGGATTGTCATTGAATTTAGATGGAGATAATTCAAGAGGTAGTCCATATTGTTGTTTTTGAAATAGAATATGGATATCCACAACATTCATGCAAATAATTTAGAAGGAATGATCTATCGATGATGTAGAGATAGATGGTTGATTATCAAGCAATGCTACTTGAGAACCATTAATTGCTATGGATTTAGCACTTAGCAATCTTTTCCACCATAAGATATCCCTTAATGTGTAATGCAAGTATTTATAATCACTTTAGAAAAAAATCAAGGGATTAATACACATAAAATTCATACACTTTGAAATTTATATATTCATCAACATAAAATGCTTGAGAAACAATGATATATATATATATATATATATATATATATATATATATATATATATATATATATATATATATATTCAACATCGTATAAATTGTACATTTATTACAAAATGGCAACTCGTGCCCAATATACAAAGCGACAACAAGTGCCCTAACACAAAAACATCCATATGGTGGCCTAGATACAAAATGGCAGTAGTTTCTCAATCATTGACCACTTCCACCCTTGACACCCTCAGGAGCATCCCAGAAATGTATCTTTCTTCTCTTTCTTGAGGAAGCACCTCGAGAGGTTCTAGGCCTAGGCATATGCTTCGACACTCTGGAGACTGCACAAAGAATAAACAATGTTATAATTTTTTTTCCTCAATGAATTAATAGACATACAAAATGATACTTTGTAATTTAACCTAAGACAACTCACCGCATATGTTGTTGTCATTCGTGAGGGTGTTACCCTCCTCTGCGACCCCAATCTCTCTGTGATGCCACCATGCATCAATTACAAGGATTGAGTCAAGAAAATTAAACAAAAATACGTAAAATCAAATTCATGAAACATAAAAAATGATCATCAATGCATTATCTCACCATGAATATCTCAGGCCTCAATGGAGATTCACTGACAGGTGGAGCACTAGGTTGTACAACCTGCTCTGAGACAACCTCTAATGTGGCAGTCTCGGTCTATGGGGCCGATGGAAATAGTGGTGGGGGTTGGTGGCATACAGGTGGTGCAGATGGGTGCCCTGCGTGTGAATACACTGAGGAGCGTGCAATAAGAATGGTGATGAGGGTGGGCTGCGATGGACCCTCACAGGTTGTACAAGTGATTGCAACTCCCTAGGCTTGGAGAAAGGTAACCCAAAAGAAATGCCCAGGTGCCGAGGGAGTGAAATAGTACTATAGCTAGCAAATATATCTGGAGCCTGCATACATATTAATACAATTGAACTATTAGTACCAAATAATAAAATTCAAAAACATAAACACAAACAATTGGAGAATTATGCGATATTTAACTCTACAATGATACCTATGATGCAGGTTACTTGTCCATCCCAGATGGACATTCCCTGGCATCACCTAGTCCCAAATCATGCAGAAACACGAGAACATTAAAAATTTGAGGATGCCATAAAATAAAGAAATGACTACAGTGAATTTATAAAATGTGATACATACATGTGTGTCGGGTACACCTAATCAATAGGTTGCCTCTATTGTTGCATCAGTGGTGGGGCTAGTCACTAATGCATCAATCGACGTAGAGGGTCTATTTCTCAGACGTAACAACTGCAAAACAACATACATTAAAATATCAATATAAATACACAAAATACAAAATAAATATATAACAATGAATAACATAGAGAGGGTTAAGATACTATCATCCTCCATGAAGCTATGGTGTCCATTAGACTCTATAGGTTCATATCATGTCTTCTCGCATCTCAAGCATCTGTGAGGTTCACATGGACGGTTGTTATTTCCATGTGCCCTCTCCTCACTATAGTCTCCAGTGCATGTTGAAGCTCCAACCCCTCTATTAATGTCATTGGCATGCACCTCCTATCAAGATAGTGCAACAAAGCTATTATGTTTCACTAGGCTACGATTCAATGATGAAATGGCTAGCTGTACATGTTGCAAGCTCTTTGCAACAAGAGGATGTTGGGTAGTGTGTCAGGCCTTCGCCTGGGGGGACGAGGACCTAACATAGGGTCGCACCTAGCATGATCTCAGTCTTGTACGAACCTTCAACCCACCCCCTGAAATTCACCAATGTCAAAGTAGTTGACATGCTTACCCAAAATAAACTCAGGCTATAATTTTCTCATAAAATACAATGGAATCTCCCTGTTATTGCAGGGAGGTTTATAAAAAACCATATACCACCTATCCATCAAGTTTTGAATAATTAGGGGATGGATGCGCCATTCAATGGAGATGTGTTTCTTGGTCAATGGTAGTTCTTTTTCATTTCTAGGATCCCTAAAAATAAACAATATTTCTTGTTTTGAAATGTCTAGTTCTTTGACTTGGTTTATGTCCAAACCAATGTTATAGTACTCATGCATTCTTTCCTTGTAATCAGAAATAGAGGTCAATTTCCCTTGGGTACTTACAATGGACTTCATAATGATGTCCAAAGAAGTGGACAAGGAGACTCTGCTAGGATCTCTAGTGTCCCTTAATTGTTCCTCAAGGGTTCTTAATAGAACCAACCCCTCATCAATTTGAGTGTTTACAATGGGTGGTTGTGGTGGGTTGGTGTTTTGATATTCTTGGTTTTCTTCTGAGTGGTTTACATTGTCTTGGGGTTCCATTATATTATATATGATGGAATTTAAAATCCATGGCATGTAAATTAGGTTGGTTTTTTAATTAAAATACAAAATTACAATTTTTTTTTTAATTTAGATTCTTGGGAGGAAAAGACTAAATTGGGTTAAAAATAAGATAAATCAAACATACTTGGACACGGTGGAAAGATCCTCCCTTCGTTGATCCTTTCTATCTCCTCTCTCTTTGCTCAATGAGTCAAAACACAAGCACGATTTGTGCACAATGAGCACAAATCGTGCTCGCGACCCTTTAAAAAAGTTGAACAGAAGGAACATGCACGTGTTCTTAGGAATACGTGCATGTTCCTGCCACTAAACCTACGTGGCAAGCCTTGTGGAGGTTCGACCACTTCCAAACCTATATGTTTAGGAATGTGTGCACGTTCCTGAGAATGTGCACACATTTGTGAAAGTGTGCATTCTTGCTGACTCGCTTGCCACTTTTTCGGCCACGAACTTCTTGCACTCACCCTAATCAACATCAATTGACACATAAGTAGCTAATTACAGTGACTATTTGAAATTTGGTGCTTCTATGAATCTAATGTACCCATAGTGACAATCAACTAGTTTGAATCTTGGGTTAGCCTTTTTCTTTCCATATGGAAGCGAGCCACACCTCACTATGGAAACCTTCAATCTCCAATTATTCAAATAACTTTTACACAGAGTTCACAACAAAATATGACACCATGAAACTTAGAATGTTATGGAATAGTCTACTTTTGGATTACAAACAATAATCTAGTAAATCCAATGCCCAATTTGATATGTGAATGATGCATCAGAACTGATAGAGTAATGTAGTGGAAAACATTTCAATTCTACATGATAAGCAACTTAATGTCCACAGTGCTTTCAAGGGAAATTTATGTATGGTCTCAGAACATATTAATAGTGTTACCAATAGAATGAAACATCACACAGGTTTCCAAGATAGAGGTGCAACATTCCTCACGTTTTCACCCTTTAAAACATCAAAATATGTGTGATTTGAAGAAACCATAAACCCAGTGTGATGAAACCCTCAAACAATTCATTTAATCGTTAATTAACAACTTATTGGGTTCATTTATGCATGGATATGTCTTAAAGGGTGTCCTAGTGTTGGGTATGTGTTATATTCTTTGCACGAGAAATTTTTTTGCCTTGGGAAACATGTCGCATTTTTTTCCTTGTTTTTTGTGTTGCCTCTATTTTCGTCTCCATTGTTGGGTGGTTTTTCGGCACGTAGATTTTTGTTAATGGTTTTCTATTTTCGATTAAGGAATTGGGGTTTTGACTAATCCAGGTCATTGGTTTAGGGTTCTGGATGTCGTTGGCTCCTATATGTATATTGTATTGTAAGCAATGTATCACTATGAATGAATATAGAATATGCTGGTTTTCCCGGTTTGGGTTTCCAGGGGAAAAATATATGTCTAATGTTTGTATTTTCTATTGTATATTTTTTGTTCTTTTACTGAAAATCTGTTTGAAGTAAATATTGTACAAGGTTAAAATATACATTTGGTATCAGAGCTTTGTTGGCTTCAGGGGGACACCTTTGTGGTCAAGGTTTTGGCTCAGGACTATGACCTTGTTACAATGGGAGATCTGTGGTATTGATTTTTCAGGTGAAAATAAATGGCGAGCAATTCAAAAATGGAGATCGAGAAGTTTAATGGGCAAAGTTTTGAGTTTTGGAAGCTCAAGATGGAAGATTTGTTGGTGGAAAGAGATCAGTGGATCGCGTTAGATCCAGGTATTGCACCTACAAGAACTTCGATAGATGACTGGAAAAATTTGGATCAGAAGGTAAAGAGCACAATCCGACTGTGTCTCTCAGATTAAGTATTATTGAATGTATCATAGGAAGCTACAACCAAGGATTTGTGGGATAAGTTGGGGAAGTTGTATTAGTCTAAGTCCCTAGTAAATAAACTATTCTTGAGAAAGAAGTTGTATAACTCAAGGATGAGATATGGAGACTCAGTGGCAGAGCATTTGAATGCCTTCAATACTGTGGTAAGACAGTTAGTATCTGTTGAGATTAAAATTTTAGATGAAGATAAATGTATCAGTTTATTGTGTTATTTACCAGACTCGTGGGATAGTCTGGTTGTGGCCATAGGTAGTAATACAACTGCCTTGAATTTTGATGAAGTGGTCTCATCCTTATTGTTGGAGGAGATGAGACAGAAGAATATGGAAGGACAGAGAAAAAACGCATTATTTGCAAGAGGATGTTCCTAGGAAAGAAATAGAACTAAGTTCTCAAGTGAGAGATCTAAGTCTAAGGGTAGATCTAAATCTCCCAGAAATTTTGTAAAGGTATGTTGGAGATGTGGAAAAGAAGGGCACTACAAGAAGTAGTGTAGATCCAAAGTTGAGAAAAATAAGGGATCTGAAGAATCTCCTTCTACAGAAGAAAAGACCTCCAAGGAAGAAGGAGGGGATGTGTACCTGGATTCTTCAAGCACACATAAAAATCATGAGGCATGGTTGGTTGACTCAGGTGCATCCTTTCATATGACTCCCCATAGGGAGTGGTTTTGTGAATATGAAAGGTATGATGGAGGTAATTTTTTCTTAGGTGATGATTCGAAAACCATAATCATAGGACGAGGAAAAGTCAAGTTGAGGCTCATAGATGGAAGGATTAGAACACTGCCTGGTGTTCTGCACATCCCAGGTTTGGCCAAAATTTTGATTTATGTAAGAAAAATGGATGATGCAGGGGTAAAAACAATATTTGAAAAGGAAACCTGCAGGATGGTTCGAGGAGAAATGGTGTTCCTGAAGGGAGTTCGGTTTGGAACTCTATATAAGCTTCAAGGAAGCATTATTAGTGATGGGTGTAATAGTTCCATTGTTCCTGATATTGGAATTGAATAAGAAAGAACTCCTACAATCTCTGGAGAAAAGGTTACGTTGTGGCATCAAAGACTGGGTAATATCAGAGAAAAGGGCCTTCGACTACTACACGGTAAAGATATGGTTGAAGGTATGTCTAACTACTCTCTGGATTTTGATTTATGTTAACATTGTGTATATGGGAAGAAGAATCAGGTAAGATTCCCCTCTGGTGCATCAAGGGAAGAAGGAATTTTACAGCTAGTTCATAATGATGTTTTTGGACCTGTATCGCTCCCATCATTGGGAAAATCTGTGTACTATGTCTCATTTATAGATGACTTCTCGAGGAATACTTGGATATATTTCCTCAGGAAGAAATCTGAAGTCTTTGATAGGTTTAAAGAGTTCAATGATCTTGTTGAGAATCAAACAGAGATAAGAATTAAGGTGTTGAGGAAATATAATGGCAGAGATTTAAATGAGAATGAATTTGAAGAATTCTGTAAGAAGTGCAGTATAGCAAGGCAGAAGACTACTCCATATAAACCTCAGCAGAATGGAGTTGTAGAAAGGATGAATAGGATGCTAATGGAAAAATCAAGGTGCATGCTCAGTGGTGCCGAGTTAGGGAAATAATTCTGGGCAGAGGCAGTGGGTACTACATGTTACTTGGTCAACAAATCACCCTCATCAGCGATGGATGACAAGACTCCACAAGAGGTATGGACTAGTAAGAAACCTTCTCTCACACATCTCAAGGTATTTGGTTGTGATGCATATGCTCATGTTCCAAAGGAAAACATGAGTAAGCTAGATAAGAAGGCTAAAAAGTGTATCTTTATTAGATATAAAGATGGTATCAAAGGTTATAAGATTTGGAACCCAGAAACTAAGAAGGTAGTGTATAGCCGAGATGTGGTATTTAGAGAAATGAAGGATGTTGTTAAATAGGAAGTCCTACCAAGTAAGGAAGAACTAAAGAAAATAGAGTTTGATTTAAAGGATGATGAATCAAACTCTACAGAAGAACAAGAATCAGAAGAAGAAGATCCTCATACTCCAGTATTGAGGAGATCGATTCGAGAAAGAAGGATACCGGAAAGGTATAGTCCATCTGATTTCCGTTCAAATTTTGCTTTGTCGATTACTGATGATGATCCTAGAACTGTCAGAGAGGTAGTGGATTTAGAGGATGGAAATCTATGGAAAAAAGCCATGGATGAAGAAATGGTAGACTTGGATAAGAATGAGGCTTGGGATCTAGTGGAGTTGTCGACTGGAAGAAATCCCATTGGAAACAAATGGGTATTTAAAAAGAAGCTGAATGTAGAAGGAAAAGTGGACAAATGCAAAGCTCGGTTAGTAGCAAAGGGTTATTCCCAGGTTGAGAGAATTGATTTTGGTGAGATTTTTTGTCATGTTGCCAAGTTAACCTCTATAAGATTTATGTTATTTGTTGCGGCTGCATTTGATTTTGAAGTAGAATAGATGGATGTGAAGATAACATTCCTACATGGGGATCTGGAAGAATAAATCTATATGAAGCAACCAGAAGGTTATGTTGCGAAGGGAAAGAAGGAGCTGGTATGCAAGCTGAAAAAGTCCTTGTATGGTTTAAAACAACCACCAAGGATGTGGTATCAAAAATTTGATACTTATATGTTGGGACTTGGCTTCACAAGAAGCAAAGAGGATCATTGTGTGTATTTTAAATTGATTGGTGATCATTTTATTTATTTGGTCTTGTATGTGGATGACATGTTGCTGATAGGAAACAACAAGGAGATTATCCAGGATGTGAAAACTCAGTTGTCCTCCAAATTTGACATGAAGGATCTCGGTGCTTCAAATTTCATTTTAGGCATGGAAATTAAAAGAGATAGGAAAAAGAGGAAACTCTGGTTAAATCAGAGAAAATATGTCGAGACAATATTGCAAAGGTTTAATATGCAGGAATGTAAACTGGTCAAGGTCCCTATTCCTGTTGGTGTAAAGTTATATGTGGATCAGTTTCCCAAGACACATGAAGAGGAGGAAGACATGTATCGTGTTCCATATGCGAGTTCATTTGGCAATTTGATGTATGCAATGGTCTGTACTAGACCGGACATTGCACATGCAGTGGGAGTTTTGAGCAGGTATATGTCAAAACTAGGGAAGGAGCATTGGACAACAATCAAAAGGGTTTTCAAGTATTTGTGTGGCACTACTAGCTATGGATTGTGATACTAAGGAATATCGGGATTGGATAGAATGGTGGATATACATGGCTTTGTGGATGCAAACTGGGCTGGAGATCTGGATCGTAGGAGATCTACAAGTAGGTATGTGTTTAACCTGTTTGGAGGAGCAATAATTTGGATGAGCAAAAGACAAGTTGTAGTGGAAATTTCAACTACATAAGTTGAATACATGGAAACCACTCATGCAAGTAAGGAAGCAATATGATTACAAATATTGTGTTCATGTATTGGGTTGGTACAACAAACTGTAAGGATAGATTGTGATAGCTAAAGTGCAATTTTTCTGGTGAAGAACCTGACTTATCATTCAAAGACAAAGCATATTGATATTCAATATCACTTTGTGAGAGACATGGTTGAAGAAAAAAAAGTGATGTTGATGAAGGTGGACACTTTGAAGAATGTTGCAGATTCATTAACAAAATATGTAAGCACTGAGAAGTTCTCTTGGTGTAGAGGATCCATGGGCATTATTGCCCTGGATTTTTGAAACCTTGTAACCACCTATATGCAAAGAAAACAACAAGTGGGAGAATGTTGGGTATGTGTTATATTCTTTGCACAAGAACTTTTTTTCCCTTGGGAAACGTGTTGCATGTTTTGCCTTGTTTTTCGTGTTGCCTCTATTTACGTGTCCATTGTTGGGTAGTTTTTCGGCAAATGTTTTTTTTCGATGGTTTTCTATTTTCGGTTAAGGAATTAGGGTTGTTGACTAATCCAGGTCATTGGTTTATGGTTTTGGATGCTGTTGGATCCAATATGTATATTGTATTGTAAACAATGTATCACTATGAATGAATATAGAATATGTTGGTTTTCCCGGTTTGGGTTTCCAGGGAAAAAATCTTTGTGTAATTTTTGTATTTTCCATTGTATCTTTTTTGTTCTTTTACTGAAAATTTGTTTGCAGTAAATATTGTACAAGGTTAAAATCTACACCTATATCAAGAATAAATTAAAACATTTCAATCAGAAGTTTGAAGTTTATGTGGAATATGAACCAATGCTGAAATCACCTAGGCTTTGAGGAATTTATTTCCATCAGAATGCTACAGTTTATTTCAATGTGTTTCTTGCATCTTTTATAGGAATCATGTTCTTCTTTTAGCTACTAGTGCCTATTAGACTATACAAATTATCCATTCATACGTCACTGTACAATTTATTGGACCATATGTAAGT
Source organism: Picea engelmannii (assembly GCA_009831015.1). Classification (NCBI taxonomy): domain Eukaryota; kingdom Viridiplantae; phylum Streptophyta; class Pinopsida; order Pinales; family Pinaceae; genus Picea; species Picea engelmannii. The sequence goes on along the minus strand of ML786484.1, from coordinate 200,993 downwards.
CTCCCCTCTATCATTTCATGTGAAAAAATCTTGAGTTGTGTCATCGTATGAAAATGTATTGGGTACCAGAGATCTCAGTGCAAACTTTCTTATATTAAAATAATTTGAAGTACCCGCTGTAATATTTCTGATGCATTTTCCTGTAAAAATACAAATCTGCTAGCGCCATATCATACATATCTTCTTCATCATAGAAAAACGGATATCATAATATATTGTGTAGTTGTAATGTATGAACCAAACAAAAATCCAAGCATATATAGTCGATGGTCTTGAAATTTGACTAGAATGTCACCTTGTAAATTAAAAAACATGAAGGCCTTTCTTTTTGGTGTAGCAAATGAACAAATTTCTTTTGTACAAATAATAAGGGCGACCTGCCATCTCAATATCAATTGTTTTATTATTATTTTAGAAATTGAAGGAAATATATCCAAGATAGGCATACACAGGGATAATTGTATCAGTGCCACAAAGTTTCATGTAGCAAATTCTATGTTGTGGATAAACAGGTATGGAAATTCACTTGCATTGTTATTCTGTGTGCTTGGAATAAATTCTTAATAAAAGTTCTTCGCTTCAAAAGTTTTTTATCCTACATCATCACAAACAACCCAAATTTCCAGGACTTCCAAACCTTTTGAATGAAAAGAATATTCACCTTAATATGATATTGTAAATAATTTATAATCAGCAACTAGTTGGGCACGTACTGGCTTCATCATCGATTTTTCTATACCCCGGGGGTTATTCTTAAAATTGAAGGACATGAGGGTAGACTTTGATCCACTTATGTGTGCACGGGTCATGATATCATTTAATACAATATCTTCGGGTGAAACTACAGATTCGACCACTACCTTAAGGTGCCCCATGGCTTCGGGTTAGGCCCTCATGGAAATTGAACCTTGCCCAATAGTAAAAAACTTTCCACCATTGGATCCAACCCCTTTAGATTCAATTCAAACATGTTAAACAATCTCTCTGCCATATTGAAAATAAAGCTTCTAGAATTTTGAATATCAAATTTCCATATTGAAAATCAAGCTTCTGCAATTTTGAATATCAAATTGCCAACCAAGAATTATGCCATCTTCTTGGGGACAAATATTTCAGTAGTTAGCCCTGCTTTTATCGATTCGATTTCCAAGCTTACAATGCTTGTCCAATCAAGCTCTGGACCGCTCACAACAATTATCATTGAATTGTTATTCTTATTATAACAAACTAAACTTGAATTTCATTGTGATTATGATATCTGACACGGGAATTCTCCATCCAGGCGAAATGGAAGAAGATAGAATGATTTATAGATAAAAAATATTATGTGACTGGCTATGATGAAGAAGGGAGAAGAACCATACACCATAGTATCATACATTTTTGTAAATGATAATCCCGAAAAATATTTGGGAGCTTCCATCTATTCCTTGTGTCTCATAATTCTTGCAAGTGTAGGCTGTGGAAGTAATTAATGAAATTAGTTGTCATCTTCCTCCTCTCTTCCTCTTCTTGAGAATGATCGTGGAGATATTTCATGGCCTCCTCTGATGGGAGGATTTCATGGGTTGTTATATCTAGTTGTAGAGACGACATTTCATCTCATGCTTTTTCAAACCTTTCCTTCTTTTGTATGTGGTTTGTCATGGCTCTACAACTACAGGAAAGCCAAAAATTGTTGTTGGAAGACCAGAAATTTCTTAAGAGTTTGATTCAAATAAAGAGTTGCAATCACAGAAAGGGAACTCAATAAACCATCGCAACGTGACCTGCTGAGAAAGATAGCTATAGGTGCAAAGAGAAGACCACAATTGTTGGATGTATTCTTTCTGACCCGATCCAGACTATGGAGGAAGATCCCTCACGAGAGTGTGTATCCCTAAGGATGAGGATCAGTGCTGGAGAGTTTGTTGATGCTCCCATCTACCCATGGGAGCCCTCAAAATACTGAGTGGATCTGAGGGTGATGATCATGTTTGAAGAAGAAACAATCTTCTAAGGATCCATCCTTTGAGCTATCCTCTAAGGAGTGCGCATATCTAAAGATAGGATCTGTGCTTAGTTTATACACTGTGATGATATGATCTACTGAGTGTCTACTGAGAAGATAAAAACTAAAAACAGGTGTAGATCAAGATAAAATAACCAAAAAGATATGGCAACAAGAATGGCTCTAATAAGGCCTAGATCTGGAGATAGAAACCTATAGTATGTGTAGCTCCGTGGGAAATTTCTTCCAAAGTTATTTAATTACAACCATTAGAGATGATGCCAAGAGGTTAAGGAGAATACCGATGAGGTTCCTATGGCTAGAAGCCCCTTCAAAAATTCTAGATAGGGTTTTACTTATTATAGTAGCGTAGGATGATGTTTTCATTAACCAGACGAAGAAAACCCCACAAAAGATTTTATGTGAGTGATTCAAAAACAACAATAACAAAGATGAAATGCGAAGATAAAGGAGGATTTAGTGCCCAAAATGGGTCTTTTCTACCACTCAAAGGAAGATCCATTACTATACTATTTTCCAAATTTATATTTAGAATATCTATTCATCTGTAATATTATTCTAGATCTATATTTTCATATCTACAATTCTATATTTATGTAACTTAATTGATGAGTTTCATAGGTCATGAGGGTTGAAAATTCTCTCTAATACCATGTGTAGTGGTCCGATATAGTAACAAAAATAAATACAAAAATTACCCAAAGTATATATCAATTAAATAACCATTTATTTCTAACATAGGGAAACTTCAATAAAATGTACTTAACTCACAGGAGTAGTGAGATGTGAGGAACTTACATGTGGTGAAGAAACCAACATACCTGTAATATGGTGACTTCAAAAAAGTAGAGATACCTTGACCTTCTATCTGACCAACCACAACAAAATGTGGGGGACGAATTTCCTCCCTACCAACCCCTCAGTCATCACGACTGAAAGCCCCTGGGCCCTCAAACCACTACTATGCCAACTCTTCTTAGCCTTGTTGTCAATTTTCCCCAACAAAAAGAGACGATATTTTATCCTTCTTCTTCGTCCTTATATAGAATCCATCCATGGTAAATAACTCGATCTCTAGAATCCACTTGTCATTATTTAATTCTTTTTTATCTTATTTGAGGGGTTTTCCATCAATTACCGTTACTTATTTTACCCTTTTCTTTCATTACCCAAATATTTATTTTTAAATACTTATTATGATCCCTTTATGATAAAAAAAAATTGTAAGTGAGTGTAAGAGCCTGTATTACTAAAGGAGGGTTATGATACAAAAAAGGGGGACTCCCTGGTCTGCCAAAAAGGAAACTAGACTAGAGGTTCCCGAGTTGCATTTTCTGAAATAAACGTGAGGTGTGACTGGACTGCCACCATGGGAAACCAGCCCAGACCTACCATATCCAGTTTTTTAAAAGTTAAGCACATCAGACATGAAAAACACAGAAGTTGAGACTGAAATAAATTGACCAGAATTACTTGAAAAAAGACTAACCAGACATTATTCCAAGACAATGACATGTTTCTTTCATTCATCTACTTGGCCCTTGTTCTCCTCCTTTTGGGAGATCGTGCAAGTCTGTCTGATATGTGTTGGCACTCTGTTTCCGTCGGCTGACGTGATGTCCATGTGATGGACATAGCACATGTAGAGGTAGAATTGAGCAGCCAACTGCTCCATCATGGCTTTCTGGTCCTTCTCGACCACAACTAGCAATTTGGTAATGGTTTCCAGACTGCTGAGGCGACTCAATATTTTTTTCAACAGTTTCTTGTGTTCCTTGGTGTCCTCGAGTCTGGCGTCTTCCATTTCCAAGCTCACTTTGTTGATCATCATCTTTTTTATCCACGCCATCTCCATCATTTTGTGGTAGAGGGTTTCCCTAGGCTGCGTGGCTCCTGGGTCAGTTACTTAGCCCGCTTCCTGAGTCAGAGCTTCCCATGCTTTGCCCTTGCGTTTTTCTTTGAGTTCCTTTTCCCACCGGGTAATGGTCATTTTTCCTTTCGGTACAACCAGAGTTTGAAAGGTGGCCTCCGCGTCTTTTGTCGCCTGCTCCATCCTTGAAACCCGTCGGGGATTGTTCAGAATTTCCTTCCCCGGGGGGTTTCTTTTGTTGTGCGTTCTCTAAATTTGCACCATCCCGTCTGGACTCTAGCAGCTCCTTTGTTGTATTCTCAACCTTTTTCTGTCTACACAGGGGTTCCTCCTTTCCCTGCTCTTGTATCTGTGGTAGCCCCTGCAATTGCGCGCTTCCTGTTTGCATCTATTTCTGTTGTTTCTTCTCTTATTGAACTTCCCCTGCTACGGGCTCATCCTTCCAATCATGGTCTGCCCGTAAAGGTGAACCTTCCCATCCTTTTTCCCCATCACGGTACGTATGATCATGATGACTCGGTCGTTATCCCTGTGTGAGCCCTTGCCCTTGCTCACTAGATATCCTTCTGTGCTACTCCCTGTACATGTTCTTTGGCGTGGTGTATTGGTACTGGTATGTGTCCATCCCTCTTGCCTTACATCATTTTTTGTCTGTTGGTTGTTGTCTATAATTTCCCACGGTCTTTCCCCACAATTCTTATTGTTGACATGACCTTGTTGCCATACCCTCGCCTATTGTGTAATCTGATCCTGCATTGTAATTGGTGGTCGAGTGTTGGGCAGTCAAATCCTGTCTGGGTCCTTCATGCCTTTCGTTGGGCCTTGCGTTGTCCTCCTCAATGTGACCTTCCTTGCTTAAGCTATTGTCACGATCTTTTGTCACTATTTGGATGCAATCTGTTCTGAATTTTTCATTCAGGATGTTGATCCGGGTAGTGTCAAGTTTCGGTCCTTCCTTGCTAACCCCCTCATTGGCGATTATGTCCGCTAGGCCATTCACTGACCTACGTACCCAGCACAACTCCACTGTGTTCATCATTTGCATATGCTCCTGGATTTTTTGTAGGGAGTGTGCCAAGCACCAGTGTATCTGAACCTCGCCCACTCTTGTGCCATTTTGGAGTCTCTTCACCATGTTGATAACCAAGGTGGAGTCACCTTCCACGATAGTGCTTGTCATCCTTCCGCGACTTAGAATTTAGAGACCGAGCTCCAGGGATCCAAATTCCGCTGTGTTATTGGTTGAGTTTCCCATACTCCTAGCGTACAATCGGATTATGTTACCACCACTATCTCTGATTACCCCTCCCATCCCTGTCGTTCCTAGGTTACCTTTTTCCGCCCCGTCAAAATTCAACTTGAGGAACCCTGCTGGAGGGGGTGTCCAGTTGCGCTCTCCTACTTGGATTTGCGATGGCCGCCCTACCTGTGGGTTGTTGCGCCCATCTTTTAGGTGAAAATATTCTAGGATGCAGGAGTCCTGACCTGTGAGTTGTTTTTTTTTAGTCTGGCAGTTGCGGCTCTGCACCGTTTCTCATATTTGTGAGATTATTTCTTCCTTGAGTTTCCCTTCCGGGAGGATTTCGTTCCTGAATATGTGTTGGTTCCTTTCTTTCCATATTGCCCATACGGTCATCCCCAACATGATATTCCAGCAAAGGTTCACCCTTTCATTTTTTTTGTAACTCTCATTCCAGTTGTTGATGGTTGCGCTGATGTTACCTCGGGTCCTATTGGACTGTCGAAAGATGTCTGCCACCCAATCCCAAATCTCTGTTGTGTAATTACATTCATCGAGGAGGTGATTCGTTGTTTCTTCCTGAGCTTGACAAAGGTGGCATCATGATGGGCCTATGAAACCCCTTTTCCTTAGGTTTTCCCAGGTTAGAATTCGGTTGTGAAGTACTATCCATTTGAATATTTTGATCTTTGGCCACTGGGGGCTGCTCCAAATATTTCCCCATTGTTGCATCAAATATTCTTGGTCTTGGTCCCCAATGCAATTCTGAGCTTCTTTTAAGTTGAATTCCCCCCCATTTTTCCTGCCCCATCTTAGTTGGTCCTCTTCTTCTGAGACCACAATTTTCCTTTTCCCCAATTCCTCCTCCACCTCTTTCATTATTGTTGTGATGCGGTCGCTATTTTTTGGATTGAGTTTGTCCCAGATCCTCCATCTGTTGTGATCATTTTCTTGTTTCCAGTAGTGATGGATTGTGATTTTTCCTTGGGTGGTCATTTCCTGTTGGAGTTCCTCCCTGTCTGGATTTTCCATTCTGGCTTCATGTTGCCACGCGTCCTCCCAGAATCTGGTTGTTTTACCATTCCTCACTTCACAGAAGTTGTGTTTCTGGATCTAGGTTTTGTTGCGTTAGGCTAGGTTCCAGATGGTTGATCCCTCCCTTATTCCCATAAAACAAATTCAATCCTATTCATTGATGTCTGGTGCGTACTTAGCCTTCCAGAGGTTTTCCCACGGAGATGATTTTTCCTTAACCCATCTCCACCAGAGTTTCGCCCCTTAGGCTTTGTTGGTTACTTGTGGGTCTTGTAACCCCATGCCTCCTTTACATTTTGGTTTACAAACCTTCTCCCAGGCCACCAGGGCCCATTTTTTCTTATTTTTCGCTCCTCGCCATAGGAAGTCCCTTTGGATAGCTCTTATTTTTTGTAGTATTCCTTTAGGAGTGGGAAACACTGACATCATATAGGTTGGAATTGCTTGTAGAACCGCTTTGGTCAGGATAAGTCTCCCCTCTAGGTTGAGGGATCTATAAGTCCAGTTTTTCACCCTCTCCTATAGTTTGTTGATCACTCCTTCCCACGTTTCCATTTTACATGCTCTGTCCGTTAGGGGTATTCCCAAGTATTTCGTTGGGAGTATTTTGCGTTCAAACCCCAAAATGTTTGCCAAGTTTCTTTGAATTGCAGGGTTGGTATTGAATAAGTAGATCATGGATTTGGAGTGGTTGGTATCCGCTCCCGAGGCTTCCCCAAACTCTTCTAAGATTATTTTATAGTCTTTCGCTTCCTTGACCATGGGTGTGCCATGGAGTAAGGTGTCATCAACGAACTGTTGGTGCGTGGATGTAGGGTAGTTTTCGAAAGATTTGATGCTTGTTATTTCTTCTGTTGTTGTTGCGCTTTTAATGCTTCTACTGAGTCCTTCCATCACCAAAATGAACAGGAAGGGAGATAGCAGGTCTCCTTTTCTGATACCTCTTGAGGGATAGAAGGGTTTGGCCGGGGATCCATTTATTAAGAGAGAGTAACTTGTCGTTGAGACTAAGCTGACAATCCAGTTGATCCAGTGTTGTGTGAATCCAAAGGCTTCCAGAGTCTTGACCATATATTGCCAGCTAATTTTGTCATAAGCCTTTTCTAGTTCAAGTTGGATTATCATCCCCCCTCTCCTCTGGACTTTCAATGTGTGTATCAGCTCATGGGCATGGATGATGTTGTCCAATATTTGTCTCCCTTCTACGAAACTCGCATGTTCTTGTGAAATCAGTGTGGGTAGGAAAGGTTTCAATATATTGGCTATGACTTTGGATATTATCTTGTAAACCACATTGCATAAAGCTATGGGTTTGTAATGGTCTGGGGTCCTTGGGAGTATTCCCAAGGACCCCAGATTTATTCCCGTCAGGGGTATTCCCAAGTATTTTGTTGGGATTATTTTGCATTCAAACCCCAAAATGTTTGCCAAGTTTATTTGAATTGCAGGGTTGGTATTGAAGAAGTAGATCATGGATTTGGAGTGGTTGATATCTGCTCCTGAGGCTTCCCCAAACTCTTCTAAGATTGTTTTATAGTCTTTTTCTTCCTTGACCATGGGTGTGCCATGGAGTAAGGTGTCATCAACGAACTGTTGGTGCGTGGATGTAGGACAGTTTTCGAAAGGTTTGATGCCTGTTATTTCTCCTGTTGTTGTTGCGCTTTTAATGCTTCTACTGAGTCCTTCCATCATCAAAATGAATAGGAAGGGAGATAGCGGGTCTCCTTGTCTGATACCTCTTGAGGGCCATAAGGGTTTGGTTGGGGATCCATTTATTAAGAGCAAGTAACTTGTCGTTGAGACTAAGCTGACAATCCAGTTGATCCAGTGTTGTGTGAATCCAAAGGCTTCCAGAGTCTTGAGCATATATTTCCAGCTAATTTTTTCATAAGCCTTTGCTAGGTCAAGTTGGATTATGATCCCCCCTCTCCTTTGGACTTTCAGTGTGTGTATAAGCTCATGGGCATGGATGATGTTGTCCAATATTTTTCGCCCTTCTACGAAACCCGCCTATTCTTGTGAAATCAGTGTGGGTAGGAGAGGTTTCAATATATTGGCTATGACTTTGGAGATTATCTTGTAAACCACATTGCATAAAGCTATGGGTCTATAGCAGTCTGGGGTCCTTGCTTCATTTTCTTTATGGATTAGAGTAATCAATGTGGCATTTAGCACTTTCAGAATGGAGGTCGAGCGTCTGGAGTCTTCCACCACCCTATAAATGTCATGTTTGAACACTTCCCAACAGGATTTGAAGAATTCCACTGTGAAACCATCTGGACCTGGGGATTTTCCTTTGGGCATCTCCTCGACCACTTGGTCAATTTCCTCCTTAGCGATGGGTTTGTTTAGATTGATATTTTTTTCCTCGGTAACCAGTCGGGGGATGTGCTAAGTTATCCTTTGTATGGCCTTCATTCAGTCTTGGTTAGGTTCCTGGGCTATCCCATGGAAGTGATTTACCAGTATATTTTCAATCTCTTTGTGGGATTCTTTCTCGATCCCATCCTGATCTCGAATTTTCAGGATTTTGTTGTGGGTTCTTCTAGCAATGGTTATTCTATGAAAAAACTTGGTATTCGGCTCTCCTTCCTTTAGCCACCCGATTCTGGACTTTTGGCGCCATAGAGTCTCTTCTTGTTGGCATCTTGCTTCCCATTCCTGGGTCATTTGGATCTCTTCCCTTTTCTGATCCTCTGTATAGCCCTCGTCTATGCATATTTCATGGAGTTTCCTCATTCTGTCTTCAATATTTTGTTTCTCTTGGTTTATGTTTCCAAAGATTTTCTTGTTCCACTCCTTGATTTTATGTTTGATGTACTTGAGTTTATTATATAGTTTGAACATCCTTGTCCCTTGCTTCGGTTGTTCCTCCTGCCACCATTGGTTGATGTTCTCCTTGAAGGTGGGATGTTTGATCCAAAATTTCTCAAATCTAAAAGGTCTATTCTTCGGCGTGTTTTGGAAGTTTACTTCCAATTGGACTCTCCAGTGGTCACAACCCCCCCAGGGAAGGATGCTACAGTATAAAGTGAAACCCTACATAATGATGGACTCTGAAACCAAGAATCTATCAAGCCTTATCGCTACCTGATGTTGATTTATCCGTTTGTTGTTCCAGGTGAACTAGCCATTACTTGTTCTGATGTCCACCATTTCCATTGTGTCAATGAAAGTTGAAAAGTATTCCGCATCTCTATCCAATCTCCTGGTGCCTCCTTTTTTCTCGCAAGTGTCATGATGATGTTGAATTCCCCTGCCAGGATTTAGTGGAGGTTGTTGGAATGGGATTTTAGGTTTTCTAGGTCTAGGAGCATTCTTCTCTTTTCCTCCAACATCTGGGGTCCATACACATTAGTGCATAGAATCACCTCTGTGTTACCTATGATTTGCATGTTAAGTGATAGTGTGTGTCTAGTGGCTTTGGATGTTAGTATATTCATCACTTGTGGGTTCCACAGAGTGAGAATACCGCTTGCCATATGTTGTCCTTCGATAACCAACATCTTGTACTTGCTCCATTGTTTTTTGTTGATTGTTTCCATTCTATCTATAGTGCATTTTGTCTCTTGGATGAAACAGAGGTCTGGTTGTTCCTTCCTCGGTCTGTTTTTAAGGATTCTTTGCTTTCGTGGGTTGTTTAGGCCTCTTATATTCCATGTTATAATCTTCATTTAAACATGTGGGGGGGAGTTGGGAAAGAGCTTTTTGATCTTACATGAGTTTATCAGCAGAGCTCCTAGTTCCTATAGGGCTACGTTTTTTTATTTCCTGCCTTTCTTCCTTCTCGCCTGCTTGGGTGAGAGCTATGGTTGTCCCTTGCCCACTTTGATTCCTAGGTGTCCTATCTCCCCATGCGTGCACTTGAGCCCTCTGGATTTTTCTTCCTCCCTTAGGAGGAAGAGGTATTGGATACGATCTAGTTGCTTCGATGGTACATTGTCTACGCCCAGTATTGGTGGTAAATATTTCCATTAAATAAATGCCCAATAATTTAATTGTCAACCCAAGGAGTTCGTAAACTTATGAAGCACAAGCACAATATATGCAGGATTGAAGCTAATTTAACCTAATCTAATGTTAAAGCTATAACTGAGATTGAATCATTAAGCTAATGAAGGAAGATGAAACACATGACTTGTAATTGAATATCGAAAACACACAACTGAAATAAAATTGCATAAATGAAATTAACTTGAAATGGAAACTTGCATCAAAGGAAAGACAACATGTGAAGAGCAACAAGACGAAACATGTGAGCTCACACCAACAGTAAATCAATCTCAAATTACATTACAAGAATCAAATGACAAATCATGAAACAATAATGAAAGCATGAATCAAACTAAGAATCCCTTTCTCCAATATTACAAATCTCAAACTCTACATACTAAGATTCATTACAGACTTCTATTTGAATCCTAATTACCCCCCTCATGAAGAGAGAGCACTCTCTTTTATACATGAGAGCCTTAAAGATAAGATAAGCATCTCATAATTACAGATCCATTTTCTCTCAACCAACTTCCCATTATTAATAATTATAATCCCTTCAAATCCTCACACATATCTCTCATATATTTTGGATAAGATATGTCAACCAAATCTCCATGATCTTCTCCTTGGAATAGGCTTGAATTATCTCCTCAAATGTTGAAATGGTGGAGGAAGTATTCGAGAAGTCCTTTTGTATCAATTCTTCACATATTCCTACACATTACAAAGCTCACACATTTTTGAGATATATATCAGAACATGTCAATTTTCTAATATTTAATCACAAATTCCCTTTTAGTACTAAATTGAATAAAGTGGAAAATAATAAGGTGAAACCCAAATATATTTATGAAAATGATATCATGAAAGGTTAATGGGGCGATGAAATGTGAAGAGTGATGAAGGGAAAGGTGGATGAAAATATGACATTTCTGAGCCCCAACATAACCCCCAACCGAACTTGTTGCATGTCTGCATGCAACTATGCATGGATCTTCTCAATAAATTTTGGCATCTAAATTTCGGCATTGAGTGATGATAATGAATATTTCCAGGATGGGATTTACATGAGTGACAACTGACATTTTCTTATGGTTGGTTCTTGTGTGACAACCATGAATATAAATAATGTTGGTTCTTGTGTCAACAACATTTATTTCATTATTTGTTCTCTTGTTGTTATGATAATAATTTACCCATATACTTTACTGGGAAAGATAAGCTATCAATGTGCATAAGGAAACATCACTGAGTATAAGAAAGCCCTTTTTGCATATTTTTGAATCATGCCAATATGTATATCAATGCTTATGAAGCAAAGTGCAATAGAGTATCGTTGGAAGAAAAAAATGTTGGTAAATGGTAAATGAGACGAAAAATGGAATGCTAGTAGTGGAAAAATGGAGCGATGATAGCGAATATAGTTCCCCGGTTACCCCCCAACTAAACTGGTTGCATGTTCTCATGAAACGTGGCATGAGTCATAGAAGTGAAAAGGAAAGGGAGCATGGTGAAGGATTTTTCCAAATTATTCATTGTTAGTAGTTGAGTAATTACATGATTAAAGTTTAGAAAATAACATACCTCTACTTACCCAAAATGTTGATGAACTATGCAATAGGAATATGGTTGATGCAGCTGCTGGAGCATGGAAGATGTCACTGCTGCATGATCGTGTGAAAGGTGACTGTTGATGTAGCTGTGACTATTTTCACTGTTGGATCAAAGAATGTGAAGTGGAGGAATCTGAACTGTTGTTGATGAATCATGGAAAAGAGGAAGTATGAAAGTGGAAATGTGGTACTCTCATATGGCTGGAAAAATACTACTGCAACTGCTAAGGGAGTCATGGAAAAGTGTATAGTCTTCACCCGCTACAACCAGATGGTACAATTCTAGTCATGCGAATGAATGTGTCGATGTTGAGCATGAAAAGAAGTCATTGGATTACTGGCCATTGATGTGTGTTGTTAACCAATGCGAGGAAAACTCACCATTGATTTCAATGAGTGCCAAGGTACCCGAGTACATCTTGCGAAGTGCGAATAGATTTTCTGATGTCGAGCCACTTGCAAGATCTGATGATCAAGGGATAGTGATGTATTCCCATGACTGTCAGCGAGAGAAATTTCCATTAAGGCATGCAAGCCTCCAGGTACTAAAAAAGAACTCTAGTCTATATCCCAAATAAGGTGCTGAGGTCGATGGGGCAAGACTTGTTGAAAGTTGAGCCTTAAGGAATCCCACATTAGTCAACGTGAGTTTTGATAAAAGATTGGTAGGACTATAAATGAAAAGATCTCAGTAGAAACAATGTTTATGGCAAGGCGATGTAGTCATGGAAAGGGAGCTAGATATTTTTATTGACAAGGCAAAATGAACGGAAAAATATAAAGAGATGTATGAGACTCAGAAAGATAGGCATGTGCGAAGTCATGAAGGATAATTCAATGAAAGTTTAGACTTCAACACAGGGATGACCAATGCGCTTTGAAGGACAAATGCATGGAAAGGATTCATAACGCGGAATGGTTGTATGAATGGTCTATGTGTAACAACAAACGTCGTGATATGTGCGATAAGAGTCATCTCCTTCAAGCAATCACAAAAGCAGGTTTTTTTTTTCAAAAGTTTTGTGATTCTAGAAAATCACTTCAGCAGCAAGATGCGATCGTCTGCGCACCTGAAAAAACTTAGTGCAAATCCTACATGAAAACTTGTGAGATGTTCGAAAAAATATAACATGCAGAAAGAAGTACGAATGCAGCAAAGTAAAAGAAATAAAATGTGTTCTTATACCGTTGTCGTGGTTGTTGCACGCTTATTTCATCGTTGATTGCTGCTTGAAGTGACTTAAGAAAAACAAATCATTGTAAGGCATAAAAAAACATGTTTGGAGATTATTGTTTTTAGGAAATGTTTTAGACCCATTCACAATTTTTATTTTTTTGTTGTTCTGATTTTTATAATTTGTTTTTATTCTTGTAATTTTTTTTTTATTTTTTTATTTTTATTTATAGTTTTCTTATATATATTTTTTATAATAAAACAAATCTAATAAAATAATTTTTTTTTTATTATATATATATAGATAGA
>ML786484.1:146925-185770 GCA_009831015.1 Picea engelmannii | reverse complement strand
TATATATATATATATATATATATATATATATATATATATATATATATATATATATATATAACCATGACACACAACTATTTATAAAAACACAACTAAATTTTTTTAAGTTTTGTTTTGGTTTTTATATTTATATTTTTATTTTTGTATCACTTGTTAAAAAAAATCAAAAATTGGAAATTTTAAGAGAAATTCAAATGAAAGTTTTTAGCAAATGGAGATCCATGATATGTTTTTATGAAAACACTAGACATCCTATTTTTTGATCCTCCATATCGCACTAAGAGCGGGAGGAGAACATACTTATTCAAAACTTATTCAACATATTCAAAACTTAACGTAAAAACTGAAAATAACATCCTACCTACTCTATGCTAATTAGAAGTTGGAAATTAGTTAGGTGTAAGAAAATTTCCAATTTAACCATTTGCATAATAGGAGTAAGAATATATTCACAAGCAATTTCGAAAATTTAAAATTAAAATGTATAGAAGTGTGTGAAATCAATTGCGGTAAATGCGATAGAGAGATAAGGAAGAAAGTATTGAACTATCATGATACTCGCTTGAAACCACCGTTCGATCGGGCTTTTGTAGGCGCAATTTGTCTTGCTGAGATCATGTTGCAACTCCCTGTTGTCCTCCTCAACCTCTTGCTTGCCTAATTGTTCTTCATTAAATGTACAAGATTCTTTGTATGTTGATTCTTTGTTCGTCTCTGGATGAGTAATTAAGCTTTCGGTTGCTGTCAAGATCTCCTCTTCCAGAGAAGAGGAGATCTCGATTTTTGCTAGGATCCGAGTGAGCTGTTCCAAGATTAAACTCATTGTTAAACCATCTTGTTAAAGAGATTCTTACAACACTCAAAACTAAAATCTAAATGAAAAACTTAAATAAAATCACTCTTTTTGAAATAGAAAACAATTACTCTTCACAATTGCAGAAATCAAATGCTTTTGCTGAAACATAAAATCACACTTGAAGAAATTAAACACTCTTGCATAAATTGAAATTCACACTTGCAGGAATTAAAATTCACACTTGCAGAAATCAAACAATCAAGGCTTTGGAGAAAACTCACTATAGTGGTCGCGTAGGTTCTTACCTCTCGTCTTACTGTTTCTCCTCCCCCAAGATGTATAATTTAAAAAAACAACCTACCTACCTAGACCTCAATCCATTTAGCACTTCCCCGGCAATGGCACCAAAATGTTGGTGGTAAATATTGTCATTAAATAAATGCCCAATCATTTAATTATCAACCCAAGGAGTTCATAAACTTATGAAGCACAAGCACAATATATGTAGGATTGAAGCTAATTTAACCTAATCTAATGTTAAAGCTATAACTGAGATTGAATCATTAAGCTAATGAAGGAAGCTGAAGCACATGACTTGGAATTGAATTGCTAAAACACACGACTGAAATGAAATTGCGTAAATGAAATTAACTTGAAATGGAAAATTGCATAAAGGAAAGACAACATGTGAAGAGCAACAAGACGACACATGTGAGCTCACACCAACAGTAAATCAATCTCAAATTACATTACAAGAATCAAATGACAAATCATGAAACAATAATGAAAGCATGAATCAAACTAAGAATCCCTTTCTCGAATATTACAAAGCCCAAACTCTACATACTAAGATTCATTACAGATTTCTACTTGAATCCTAATTACCCCCCTCATGAAGAGAGAGAACTCTCTTTTATACATGAGAGCCTTAAAGATAAGATAAGCATCTCATAATTACAAATCCACTTTTCTCTCAACCAATTTCCCATTATTACAAAATATAATCCTTTCAAATCCTCACACATATCTCTCATATATCTTGGATAAGATATGTCAACCAAATCTCCATGATCTTCTCCTTGGAATAGGCTTGAATTATCTCCTCAAATCTTGAAATGGTGGAGGAATTATTCAAGAAGTCCTTTTTGTATTAATTCTTCACATATTCCTACACATTACAAAGCTCACACATTTTTGAGATATATATGAAAACATGTCAATTTTCTAATATTTAATCACAAAATCCCTTTTAGTACTAAAATGAATAAAGTGGAAAATAATAAGGTGAAACCCAAATATATTTATGAAAATGATATCATGAAAGGTATGGGGTGATGAAATGTGAAGAGTGATGAAGGGAAAGGTGGATGAAAATGTGACATTTCTGAGCCCCAACACCCTGTCTTTTCCATTGTTCCAGTATGTTTGGGAGGTCTATTCCTTCTCTTTCCACAATATCTCTGAGATTAGGATCTTCCATACCTACCTCGCTTAGTGTCATTTCTGCATCTTTGTCTACCTCCTGCATGGGGGTGTTGTCATATCCAGTTTCTCCGTCCATAGGAGTTGTGCTACCCCCTCTGTTCCATCTTATTTCTTGGATTATATGTGTTCTCATTTGTTGCTTGTTCCCTAGCTTCTTTAGCTTTTGCCTTTTCCTTTCTTCCTTCTTCCCCTTTGTTGGTCTTGTCTTGCCCTTCTGTTCTAGTCCTGGCTTCCGGGTTGCTTCCTGTTGGGGCTTTAATTGGTTTCTTGTTTGCTCTGTTTCTGTGGTTCGACTTTATAAACCCATCCACATCCTGCTTTATTTTGGTGTTTTCCGCTTCTTGTTGTTTATTGAGAGGGCATTCTCTGATTAGGTGTCCAAGTTCATGGCATCTTCTTCATCTAAATGGGATCTTCTCGTAGTCAATTCTTTGTACCCATTCCTCATCCCTGAATTCCAAGCTTATTGCTTTTGGGAGTGCCCCCGAAACATCCATATCTATACAGATCCTTGCATAGGATTATATCTCCCTTTTAGGGTTGCTTCCGAAGTCTTCACATATTTTCCAAGTTTTTTCTCGATTGCTTCGAAGGTGGATGGTAGCCAATAGTCTAGCGGCAAGGAGTAAAGCCTTAGCCAGACAAGTACATTTTTGAAGGTTTCTTTCTCTGGAGATAATTTTTCCTTCCATGGCCGCATGTATAGTCCTGCTGAGGCATGGAAGTATGGACCCCCCTCAAAGACTTTATCCCTGTCCTCCAAGTTCATGAATACTACTGTGAAGAAGCCTTTCGACCCTAGTTGGAGTTCCACTTCTCCACTTGGCTTCCATTGATATTTTATCCAGTTGTGCAGCGTTCTTTCTGTGGGTCACAAACCCATGAACGTGCAAATTAGTTCATGTGTCTTCATCTGGTCCCTGAAGAGTTGCATTTGTGGATCTTCCAGTATCAGCTTGGGTATTAGTGTTTTTTTAGGTTTACACGGGTTGCTCCCTTCTACCCCATTGGGGTTCGCTGGTTCTTGTGCATCATTATGGGTTTCTTTGGCTTCTTCCCCCATGCAATCCCTTTTGTCCTGGTTGCTTTCCTGATTCTTTTCCGGTCCTAATCCTGATGTTCTTGTCACTGGTTCCTTGAAACCTACACCTTGTGGGCCTTTCCCACTGTCCACCACTACCTGTTTGTATGAGGGGGTTCCATTACCTCCCCCTTTGGTCACCATGTTGTCCTCTGTTGTGCCCACGACTGTCAAACCCTAGCTTGTTATTTCTCCAAACCCTAATAGAGTGCTTGCAATTTGAATGATCCCTTTATGATAATTAATATACTTCTTTAGAATGAGAATATGCTTGTCTGTTTGGACAACGATAAGAAGAAGCTCTGCAGCTTTTAGGGTTTCTTCATGCTCACAATTCTCTCCTACCCAGACCTTCTGTGAAGCCCTTGGAATGAGTTGAGTGCGTCAGCCCTGCAACTCTGATCGCCTCAGAAGAATGGGAACAAAAGGGGGGGACAAATCCCCCTCCTACCAAAACATCGCCGCCAATGATCCAGAGAATGTGCAAGCACGCTGACCTTCCTTTAAGCCACCACTGCACTTACGAGACCAATATATGCAGGAAGAAATGGATATAAGAAAAGAATCGAACACAGATGTTGAGTCCTCGCATCCAAAAGCAGCTCAGGTCTGGATACCTAGCAAATGTATCCCCCAAGGCCCGATAGCACCCAGGTATGTCATTAAAACCACCAGGATAGGGGAGCATACTCAGTTCATGCGAGACCATGCCCTCATAGGAAAATTCCTAGGTCTCTGGCCCTCAAAAAAGGACCTAACTCGTTGGATCAAGGCATGGTGGAACCCCAAGGGAGACTATGAGCTTCAGCTGAGCTCCAAAGGCTTCTTTACAGTTATACTTTACAACCTGGAGGACAAGGACAGGATCTTCGAAGGGGGGCCATATTTCTACAACTCGGCTGGCCTCTACCTACGTTTCTAGACAGATCACTTCTGCCCAGAAAAGGAAAACTTCACATATGCATTGGTATGGATTCGCCTCTATTCCCTGCTCTAAGAGTTCTGGTTAGAGGAAATTTTACTAGGCATAGGCAATACCCTGGGTAACTATGTTAAATCTTCCGAAGCTACCAAACAAAAAAAATACACCTCTTATGCAAGGATATGTGTCTATATGAACATCTCCAAAGCTCTGCTAGGTACAGTTACTTTAGAATACCAAGATGAGGAATGGGCCCAAACAATAGACTATGAACACATCTCTTTCAGATGTCGAAAATGCCATGAACATGGACACCTTTTCAGAGACTACCCTCTCAATGCCCCCCCCCCCCAATAGGGAAGTTTAAGAGAAACCAAAGGAAGGATTCACCTAGGTTCAAAATCGAAAGAGACAAGCACAGAAGAAGCCCACAACAAATAATGGAAAAAATAACCCAAATAAGAACTCATTTGAAGCCCTTAATAGCCTCCCAAAAGCAGAAGAGGTGGAAAACCCCCACAAGACTGCGGAGAAAGATTCCAGCAAGCTTAAGGAATATCAATTGTCACAGGAATATCAAACCCCAACAAACCAAGCAGATCCACAGACTCACCCAGTTTCAGGGAAAGAACAAAAAAGAGAAGAAGACACAGTCATGGAAATGGACGAGCAGGACCTAGCATAAATCGACCTAGACAGGTTAGAGGAAGCACTCAACAAGAAGGATCTCCAAACCTTACCAGAGGACCAACTCAGGAAAGTTCACAAAGTATTCCTGGACTCATCAGCAGGGCCACATCTAGGCTAGGGATCAGCATATACCCAAACCAAGATCCAAGAAAACACCCAAGAGAAAAAAAACGAAGGGGAAAACAATCGGCTCAACAGCTAATAAAGGAGGCAAGAAACTACATGATCAACTCGGGACAGATTCACAAGCTCTCAGAGAGCTATTTCTCCCACCCACCAAATTGTTAACTATGAAGATCCTCACCTGGAATATCAGAGGTATAAATGGAATATCCAAGCAAAGGATACTCTGAAACTGCATCAAAATGGAACACCCCAATATACTCCTGATACAAGAGACAAAATGTGCAGGGAAAACTGCAGAAGACATCCTCAAAAGATGATGGCGCAACTGCGACTCCTATCAAATGGACTCAAAGGGGGCTTCAGGAGGCCTGGCCATCCTTTGGAACCCTGCTACAGTCATCCTAGATCAAGGATTCTCCACTTCAAACACCATCATAGCGCACTATAGAGCCATAGGTTCGGACAAGGAGGGAATGATTACAAATGCTTATGGACCGCAAAACAGCCAGGACAAAGAGCTCTTTCTTCAAAGCCTGCCTTACTTAGGCTCTCTGACCGAGGGAAAATGTTGGATAATAGGGGGTGACTTCAATATGATTCTCATGCTGGAGGAGAAAAGAGGGGGGGGGGAATGCCTGGAGCAGGACAGCGCAAAATTCCAGGAACTCCTAGAGAACCTCAGACTGGTAGATATAGAGAACAACAATGGTACCTACACCTGGACCAACAAAATATCAGGTCACCAACAAATAGCATGTAGACTAGATCGATTTCTCATCTTAGAAAGTCTCCTTCTTGAATCCCCCCTAGTATATTCCACATTCTCCTGAAGGTAAGCTCGGACCACTGGCTGGTTCAGCTATGGGTTAACACTATCGCCACCCCCAAGTTAAAACCCTTCAGATTCGAAAAATTCTGGCTTGCCCATCCAGACTTCCAGGAACTCGTCCGTCACTGGTAGAGCACATCAGAAATCCAGAAAGGCACAAAAATGTATTGTTTTCGGAAAAAGATCAAATACTTTAAGCAACAGGTGCACAAATGGAACAAAGAAGTCTTCGGGAACATCTTCCAAGAAAGGGAACTACTAGAAAAAAAACTAGAGGACCTTCAGGAGCAATTCATTCTCTCAGGATACACGATCACTCAACAGTAGGAGGAGAATGAGATCAAAAGGCAACTGGAAGAAAGATACAAGCAGGAAGAAATCCTATGGAGACAGAAATATCGGGTTCAATGGCTCAATGAGGGAGAGAAAAACACCAAGTTCTTCCATCGGTCCATGATCCATAGATGCCTAATCAATTGCATTACAAAACTGGAAGACCCATAAGGAAACACCTTGTTAACCCATCAGGAAATATCTCACGAGTTATCAGACTTCTACAAGGATCTCCTCTCAGAACCAACGGTGGACCGTACCTCTGCAATTGAAAGGGTGACCCAAAACATCCCAACCATCATCACCCAGAAACAAAATGAGGCTCTCTTGACACCAATAATGCAAACAGAAGTGGATCAGGATATTCAGGATATGCCCACAGGCAAGGCTCTAGGCCCAGATGGCTTCACCACAAACTTCTTCCATTCCTATTGGCCAATGCTAAGGGAAGAAGTGTGGCAACTGGTGGAGGAATCATGCAGTTCAGGCAAAGTTATTTCAGCTCTAAATGCCACTTTCCTCACCATTATACCCAAAGAAGAAAGAGTAACAAATCCGAAGAATTTCTAACCCATAACACTCTGCAATGTGATCTATAAAATCATCTCCAAGGTCATAGCTCTAAGACTCAAGCCCATACTCCCCTTCATCATTTCCAAGGAGAAATCAGGGTATGTCGAAGGAAGGCAAATCATGGATAGTGTCGTCCTTGTCCATGAAATCATTCACTCGCTCAAAATCACTCGTTCTCCAGGTATTCTTCTAAAACTTGACCTTTCAAAAGATTTTGATAAATTAAGCGGGCAGTACATGAAATCTCTTCTATTGGCTTTTGGTTTCAGCAAGGATTGGATCTCTTGGATAATGAACCTCATTTCCTCAACCTTTTTCTCAATCCTTGTCAATGGTGTCCCCTCTCAACCCTTCTCCCCCACAAGAGGAATAAGGCAAGGAGACTCTCTCTCCCCATTCCTTTTTGTTATTATAGTTGAAGGCCTAGGATGCTACATCAAGGCTTTAATCCAAAATGGCTCCCTCCAAGGCCTCCCTCTTCAGAGGTTACAACCGACAGCCTCCCACAACCAATTTGTCAACGACACGCTGCTAATGAACACCCCCACTGTGAAAGAGGCAAACAAACTAAATTCCATCCTCTCTTATTTCAGTGAAGCCTCGGGTACCACCTTTAATCTGGCCAAGTAGAATCTTTTCTTCTCAACTTTTGAATACTCATGTTTGCACTCTTACCTCTCACTATCTGGGACTTCCTCTTTCTGACTCAGTAGCCAGAAATATCTCTTGGGACTCTCTCCTACTCTCCATTTCCAATCGTCTTATCAATTGGACCTTTCGCTCCCTCAACCTTCCTACCAGAACCATTCTCTTAAAGTCAGTCCTTCAAGCCATCCCTGCTTACCTCTTCTATGCCTTAGTTTCCCCCCTCTCTGTCATCAAGAAAAAAAGAAATATGCAAAGAAACTTTCTATGGCATGGACACAACCCGGAAAAAAAAATAGGCCCTAGTTAGCTGGGACAAGGTTTGCAAGCCCAAATCCTCAGGTGGACTGGGCCTCCAGGACCCTGGAAAATTGAATAGCACCATGGGAGAAATAATTTGGTGGAGATGGCTCAAAACTCCAGTGAGATCTGGGCCAAACTCTGGAAATGAAAATATGTCCCCAACACGTATCAAAGCCATCTAATAAGAATGTAGGAGAAAATTCAAGGCTCCAACATCTGGAACGCGGCCTGGAAAAATCAACCACTAATTCAGGATCATGCTTTCTGGGAAGTTCACAACAGCCCAGAATGCCCTATTCTGGACAGATTCTTGGCATCAATTCCCACCCCTTCAATTGGAAGAAAATCTCCAATCCTATCCACATCACATACAAGACCTTGCCACTCTCAAAGTGGCATATCTGTGGATAGATATCCACAGTAACTCTCCCTGGCGCAGCTGTAAATCAACCCATTAGGAACTCCAAGTTGCTTTGGACTGCGACCTGCAACATTGGAAACAAGCAACATCTCAAAGGCGAATCCAGAAAAGCACAGATCAAGACATTATCAGATGGGGATACACACCTCATGGTAGCTTCACTCTCAAAGAGGGATACACTCTATAGGAGAAATTCCAAAATCTTCAAAAGGATAGCATCTGGATTACCATTTGGAAATCCAAACTCTGGCCAAAAATCTCTACTTTCCTCTGTCTCCTTCTACAGAATAAGATCTTAACATGGGACAATCTTTAAAGACGAGGCTTCATTATCCCCTTGATTTTCCATCTCTGTCATCTCCAAGCAGAAACCATGGAGCACCTCCTAAACAACTGCCCACTCAGTGAGGACATCTGGAACCAAGCCTCTCATCTCATGAGAAGAACCAAACGAGATAAGAATAACATCACAAGCACAATTAGGGATTGGGGTTCCGGTTCCTTCAAAAGTCCTATCCTGAACAGAACCTGGCAACTCTTACCCGACTTCATAGTTTGGCAACTATGGAAAGAAAGGAATAGAAGAATCTTTCACTCCCAGCCCTCTCCCCCCACCCTCCTCTGGAACATAATCCTCTCGCACATCCAGGAAACTCTTCAGCTTCATATGTGGACCCAGGCAGATTTCCCCACTGACCCAAGTGAGCTCTCGCTCCTTAACTCTTGGGGCTTCTCGTTTTCACATTCCACCCCTCCTCAGCAGCCCCGCCTAATTTCAAAATCCCTTAGTCCCTCTAAGTGGTCCCCCCCCCGCCTGGCTTCCATAAAGTCAACTTTGATGGAGCATCAAAAGGAAATCCAGGTCGCTCTGGCTATGGAGCGGTCATAAGAAACAGCTTGGGCCAAATTCAAAGCCTCGCTGCAGAAAATCTTGGATGCAACACCAACAATTCAGCAAAAATTTGGGGTCTTCTCAAGGGAGTGCAAATGTCTCTAGATCAAAACCTCACCTGTGTGATCATTGAAGGAGACTCCAAAATCATAATTGACTTGGTTACAAAAATATTGAATGGAAGAGATCTAGAGAGAATCACTCCTAGTTGGCGCCTCCTTAGCTCTCTTTACAACTTCCAGGCACTTCTCAGACCCACTCTAACTCTCACCCCTTCACACATCCGTTGAAGTGCGAACAAAGTTGCAGACAGACTCGCCAATGCAGGGGTTGACTCAATGCAGCAGATCATTCTCCATAACTCTAGGTAGTCACAAAGCTCACCCCTCTGGCTCCAATGCAAGGAGCTTGCCCAGCTGGACGACCCTAACCCGGACGAGGAGTTATCCTCAATCACTCAGTAATTCTTTCAAGTTAGAAATGATCAGAAGCTAGAGAGAGAGGGCTCCCATCAACGATAACACATATGCTAAACAACTGACAGAGGATTTAGGGAAATCGACTTTCGAGAGTCTAGAGAATGGTGGGAGGCATTTTCCAAATTTGCAAAGTCATGATACACAAAATCATGGAAAGTGTGGGAGAATCTGGACCGTTTGATCAACAGGTGCTCGGGACCGTTGATCTAGGCCCACTGTCCCTATGTGTGATGTTTTTGGGACATTGGCTATTGGGCATCCAGAGCACGGAGGAAGCTATCCTCCAAAGTTGCGAAGTTGTGAAAAAGGTGAGAGAATCTGGATCGTTGGCTATACAGATGCTTGGTACGGTCGATCTAGGTCCACTGTTCCAATGCGAGATGATTTCGGGACATTGGCTATCGGGTGTCCATAGCACGGAGGCAGCTATCCTCCAGAATCGCGAAGTCGCAATACGCCAAGTCACGAAAAAGGGGAGAGAATCTGGATCGTTGGCTACACAGGTGCTCTGGATCGACGATTTGATCCCACTAATCTAACGCAAGAATATCTTGGGAACTCGACAATCGGGAACCGGGAGCATGGAGGTTGTTGTCCTCCAAAGTCGCAAAATCCCGAAATGCGAAATCACAAAGAGTGAAAGAAAATCGGGACCATTGGTAATCTGAACCGTCAAGGTAATCTAAACTGTCAATCGCAAGAAGATTTCGGGAACCCGGCAATCGAGAATCTGTAGCATGGAGGGAGCAGCTCTCCAAAGTCGCAAAGTCACGATTTGCGAAATGTGAAAGAGGCTAAGGACCGCACACGATTGGTGATTCACGATATCTCTTGGGGATGTGGGGAAAACCATGAAAAGCATTGTAATCTGATCACCAGCAGTTCCACCTTCAGATGACAACATTCTTGTGTATGTTGATAAGCTATAAGTTTTATAAACTTTTAATTGGTTTAATATAAAAATCTACTTTTAATTAAAAAATAAAAATAATATACTTCTTTATTATTATTATTATTATTTATTTAATAATAATATGAAACATGAAAAAATTAAACACTATACATTAGACTTTAAACATCATTAAACTTTAAACATGATAAAATACATTAAACTTTAAACATGATAAAAAAATGTAGACACTATAAATAAATTAGACTTTAGTCCTAACTCCCTCTGGTACACCTACTATTGAACCACAATGTTTGTTATTTTTTTCTTATTAAATCCTATACATAAATTATAAGCAACTCGGCCCAAACTCATATTTGATGTCACAAATGTAAAAGTGTAATTTAAAACTCATATTTGATGTCACAAATTTACAAGTGTAATTTATTTAGTGTAACCTATTAAGATCTAAACTTAATATAATGGACAAAAAAGAAAAGCATATATTTAGACATAATCTTAGATTGCTTTTACTTGTCATTAACCTGGTTCAAGTCTTTTTTTTTTGTCACATTGATATGCTTCAATGTAGGAACTTTTTGTTTGTGTGGGATGTCATACATGATTAAAGATTGAAACTTGTCATTTTATTTCGATTTAATAATACAAGTTTGATTTGTAAATCTATTATTGAGCATCTTATTTTGATTTAATAATACAAGTTTGATTTTTGTTATAAGGGAAAATATATATAGTGTGAATTTTACTAAGTTTAAATGCCAAGTTTTGAGTAGTTACATATATTTGGTCAAAATTGTTTATAACTAGTTTTATATTTTTATATGTATAAGGGATGTCATTTAAGTGGGGTTGGGTAAACTATAATGAGAGATGATGAAATTGGAATCTTTGTTTATATATATAAGAGTATGCCATTTATAATAATAATAATCTATTTTTAAGGTTATGATCAATTCAGACATTAAATTGGTGTATGAGATTTTCTCTGCCTAGCGATTTGACTGGTAAACTCTATGAAGGTATATATATCTTATCCCCTCTGGATTTGAACTTATAACCTCTTAAGAGGAAACACATGTTCTTAACCATTAGGCCCACTCAGACTGTATCTAATAATTTATTTTTAAAATCATGACCAAACCAAACACGAACTTAATGTATTTAAGTAAAATCTGAGTAAATTACAACAGAATATGAATTTTTATGAATAACTTATAATTTTGTAAACTTATCATTCAACCTAAATCTTATTAATATAATTTATTTAATTAAAATTAAATTAAATTTATGAAGCATATTATTGATTCTCAAAATCTCTTTTCATTTAGGTTATATTAATTTAGGTTATATTGAATTAAATAGTACATTGTAGTGGTGATGCATCTCATTTGTATTCTCTTTTAATTTAGGTTATATTGAATTAAATACTACATGGTAGTGGGGATGCATCTCGTTTGTATTTAATTTCTAGAATTTAAGCGAGCATGATAATGCTTTATATTTTTGTTGATATTATTTTATATAAGATATATTTTAACTTTGAATTCATTAATTATCAAGAGGGATTAAAAAAGATATTTGTAATTTTTTGTATTGTTTAAATGATATAGTATAAGATAGGTTTATGTTAGGTTTATTTTATTATTATTAAAAAAAAAAAAATTATTAATTCAAACATCTAATCAACATGAATTAGTGACAACTCTTCTATTTTTAATTTTGTGTTAAAATAATTAATTAATATTTGATTTCATTTTTTTCTTTTTTCTTTTTTTTTTATCGGATGTTAGATGCCAATTTATTTTTTACTATAGTTTATTAGCATTTTAGACGTATACGACACATTTCTTTCAGAAGTCAAGTTGTAGAGTTTACCTCGCATCTCTCAACACAACACAAGTTATTATCAAAAATCCGCTTTAAGACATGTATACACACCTAAATGATTATACTATGGAAATTAATTTCCATATAAAAAAATATTGAAATTGGGGATATATTTTTTCTATGGAAAAGTTAAAAAAGAAATTTTCAATGAAATAATGATGGATTTAGATAATGACAAATTAATATGTCCAATTAGTAAAATATTTATTCTTGCATAATAAAAGTGCAAGGTTCGAATTTATCTTTCCTCTTGTGTTAAAATAGTAAAAGATTTATTCTTGCATGATAGAAGTGCAAGGTTCGAATTTATCTTAAAAATGGATATGTGCATTATTGTTTTAATATAAAGTTGTGGTCCATAGCTCCTTATTGATCAATAAAAAAATATTTACACATGCCAAAAAAACTAACAGTATATAAATGATTGCTATTTTCCATTCAAAAACTCACAAAGGATTAGGTAGTGATGAATTATATATATATATATATATATATATATATATATATATATATATATATATATATATATATATATATATATAATTTATATTCAAATTTATATTCAACAAGATTACATCACAATTTTGTTTCAAAACTTTCAAACCAAAAAGCTATGCCAACTACATGTCTATAGCATAGTATGTCTATATTTTTATATAAAATTTCTTAGTATTTCTTAACACTATATATTTTGAAATATAAATCTAGATTTTTAACAAAAGATATGATGACTAGTTGTTTCTTCTAGGCTTGTACACAGAGGGTTAAGGTCTTGTTTTACGATTTTCATGTCTTCGATAAGTTGGTTCATTGTTTCATCTTCCTTTGGCTCCCCTTGGGTTGAATTAATTGACTGTCTTTTATTTGAATCCCCAGATTGATCTCCCTTGCTCAAATTTAAAACCAAATTTCTAAGAAGATTGCAATATGCTTCTAGAATAGTTGTATGTTTCTTCTGTTCCACAAGAGTCCCCATGATTGCTTCTTTTTGAGAGGTGACCAGTTTATCCCACTCATGGAATTTTGAAGTGACTATAAATACATAAGTCTTATTGCAATGGATATGCTCCTCATTGCTTCTCAGAACTCTTCCAATTTCCTGAAATTCTCTATGATCCATTAGGTCTCCACAATGACCAATATCCCTAGCTAGTTCTAGGTTTCAAATTATGCTTAAATTCCAATTTCCTTGACCCACCTTCAAGTCCCAAACAATGTATGTAGTTCACATGTTTCAAAACAAAGGACACTTCCAAAAATGCAAGTGAAAAACAAAAGACTACATGTTAATTGGAGGAAGAACCAAAGAGAAACTTGTACCTTTAAAACTCATATAAAATATGACCTTTGGGATCAAGAGTCCCCCTTTGTTGGAATGACTCCAAGGAGGGGGCTCCCCTAAAAACTTAAAACAAACTAGAAACAACAAGCTAAACATGGTCCTAATTAGACTAGAATGGATTCTTACCAAATCACATAAATATGGGATCTTGGCTTCCACGGATGCATTCCATGCAAAATGACCATAATTTCACCATGAATAAGAAAATTACCAACATCTAGTTCAAATTCATGTGCATTCATGGATCTAGGCATGTGGAGGAGGGACTTGCGTCTTTTCTCATAACTAGCTTGGCACTAAATGTGAAGTTTAATGTTGTGATCCACGTGAAGGTTTAAATGCCAGATATGTGTCTTTGTACCCATAGTCATGAATTAAGGAATATAATGTTGATTATTAGTGCCATTAACACTAAGCACCCCCTCTTTTAAAGTTATGACTATATTGGCAAACCAATATAGTTTCATAGTTGTGCTCCTGCAAAACATGATAGAATGTGATTTTGGTGAAATTAATCACCTATTTCTTAGCTCTAACAATAATAGAAGCTAAAGAATTATCGAATGACACACATTTAAGGACCATATAGTTGATTATTGCCTTTAAGTCTCCCACCAAAACCAATAATTAGTTATAGGATCCATTAGCTAATCTTAGACCTTTCCATAAGACATAAGCTTGTTCTTGGTTATTGCACAAGATACCAAGTCCTTATGCAAATAAATTTTCAATTATTCCTTTGGGGTCCATGATGTCCCCCCCCCTCCTTGACACCTACCACCCCAAGACTCCCTTTAAGGCTCCATAAAAAAAAAAGTATAAGGGTGATACAGGTGGATATTGGTGGCCACCCACCTATTCCAACTGGCTCCTCTTGTTTGTTTTTAGTTCAACACGTTCTTTTGTACTTCTTTGTAATTGTGGGTTCTACACTTATGCGGTTGTATAAATACCTACACATGTTCCAGGTGGATATTGGTGGCCTCTCACCTAATCCAACTGGTTTATTTTGTATGTTTTCATGTCAACACATCTTTTTGTACTTTCGGGATAGTTTTGGAGCCCTAAACAGTGTTTTTTTGGCTTGCCACAATCAAACTATAGACAGAGTCAAATTTTGATGGCGTAATGTGTAGTTCTATGAAATACCTTTCCAACGGGCTATCACGTGCCTAAAAGGGAGGTCATATGCAAAAGTTACAACCCCAAGAAGTTGAGGTACCAACTTACCCATAGGGGCCCACATGACTTTTGGCGTTTCACCTCCTAGGGTTAGGTTTTTGGATGTCTAGGGTTTTGGCATTCATGAGTAATATCAAAAAGGCCTCTAGGAGCCTCATTGTAATCATTCTGCTCAGACGGATGCGTGTAGAAGCCACATCTCTTCTCAGAGATAGCTACCACCATTCAAGCAAGTGTTTCAGTTCTGCAATTTTACAGTTTCAAACTATTTCATTTATTCAATAGAAGATATTGTTCATTGGATATTTGTGTTGTTCTTCATATCTATGTGTTTATTGTATTCAATCTGTTAATCAATTCATTCTGCTCCTAAAGTCGGATCAATGGTTTCAGAGCGGTCTACTCTTCATTCATTTTTCTTCGTGCATGTCCCTGACAAGATCTGGGTACAAGAAGTTGGGACTCGAACCAATCGAGCCGTTGCAAGATCGGTCGCGCCGAGCTCGACAATAACCCATGGGGGACGAAAATAAAGATGATGGAGCAGGAGATCCTATTAAAATGTTGCTTGAGGAAGCCCTCGCGCGACAAAGGAACGAAATGATGGCTAACTTTGCGCAGATCCTTCGACGACTGTCCACAGAAGAAGCATCTTCATCAAGTAGCCATGCAACCCCCTTCAAGGTATAGGTAAATTTTGATATTCCATTATTTGAAGGACTCGTAGATGGAAATGTTGTAGATAAATGGTTGAATCTGCTCGAAGGGTATTTTTCAGTCCACAATTTTTCGATAGGGAAAATATTACTTTTGCACTCCTCAAGGTCGTCCCCCATGTTAAGGATTGGTGGGATACTTACTCTGAGCAAAGGGCCGTAGAGGAATCTGCAATATTTATGGTTTCCCCTACATGTGATTCCTTCTGGGACGCCATTAAAGAACATTACTACCCTGTTGGAAGCTACGAGGACCAATACACCAGATGGACCACCCTGCGTCAAGAAAGGGACCAAACAATACCAGATTTCACCAATATTTTCCATACCCTGCACACCAAATTGGGTATCAAAGACTCTAAGAGACATCTAGTGCTCAAATATCGCAGTTGTTTGCATAGATACATTCAAATAGAAATAGAGTTTCTGGACATCGCCTCATTGGGCACGGCTTATAGATACACTGTCAATATCGAGTAGAAATTTAAGCAGAAGAGGCGAGAGTTTGGATCTGCAAACTCCTCACAGCCGAAGCAGGGCAAAGGCAACCCCAACCCACATAGCAAGGGATCGAGCCGAGATGGCCACTCTCAGGACAACCAGTCCAAGCCGCAACACAAGAAGGGCAATGAGAAGATGAAGAAGGACACAGAAAAATGGTGTGAGTACCATAAAATCCCTTGGCACAACACTAAAGAATGCCACTCCAAGCAATCACTCGTGGTCGAGCTGAAGGCTTCCGAGTCCGAGGCCGATTTTCATTCTGAATCAAATCTAGAAGGAGGGAAGTGGATTATTGATGTTGAACCGAGTGCCATTGTCTCTACCACCAAATTCCGGCCAAGCGAACCAGAAGAACCAGAGGAATGGGAATGCCTCTTTCACTCACAGATGTGGGTAAAGGGGGCTCCGCTTCATTTCATTGTCGATAGCAGTCAGAAGAACTTGATCTCAACATAGGTCGTCAAGCAGTTGGACCTGTTGATGACACTGCACCTGCATCCCTACACCATCGACTGGCTTCGCCAAGGGAGAGATCTATGTGTCAACCAACAATGTTGTCTTCCCTACGACATCAAGCCTTTTAAGGATGAGGTATTGTGTGATATTTCCCCCCTTGAAATTTGTGATGTTCTTTTAGGACAACCATATTTGTGGAAGTATCATGTTGCGTATGAGTCTAGACCTCATTGTGTTATTATTACTTTGGGTAGACAATTGTACAGGATACCAAAGGTAGTGTCATCTACCGTTATTTCTTTAATCTCTGCTAAGCAATGCAGTAAGGTCATTTCACAGACTGGGAAGTTCGTCTTCTTTGTGATCCATGCTCACAGT
The DNA here is from genome assembly GCA_009831015.1 of Picea engelmannii. NCBI lineage: Eukaryota > Viridiplantae > Streptophyta > Pinopsida > Pinales > Pinaceae > Picea > Picea engelmannii. The sequence goes on along the minus strand of ML786484.1, from coordinate 168,820 downwards.
AAGCAGAAGGTCGCCGCCACATCTGTGGCTTCTACACAGAACCTCTCTTTGCAACAAAAGCAAGTGGACGGGATCATGGAAGAATATAGAGACATCTTCTCCTCACCCACTAGGGTACGAACGCATTGCCAAGTCAAGCATCTAATTGATCTGACCCCCGGTGCATCTCTACCTAATGGACCAGTCTATCGTCGCTCACTGATGGAAAATGAAGAAATCAGGCGTCAGATCCAAGAGCTTCTTCAAAAGGGGCACATCAGACCTAGCTCCTCCCCCTGCAGAAGCTCGATTGTGATGGTACATAAGAAGGAAGAGACTTGGCGACTCTACATTGATTACAGAGCCTTAAAAAAAATCACAATCAGGAACCAGTACCTAATTCCTAGGATTGATGACCTTCTTGACCAACTCAAGGGGGAAAAGTTCTTAAGCAATATTGACCTAAAGTTTGGCTACCACCAGGTTCCCATCGAACCAACTGATGTATGGAAGACAACCTTCAAATCTAAAGAAGGTCTCTTCGAATGGTTGCCCTTTGGCTTAACAAATGCACCAGCCACTTTCATGAGGTTAATGGATGATGTATTGAGACCCTTCACCAACTCTTTTTTGGTGGTATATTTGGATGACATCCTCATCTTCAGCAGAACTTGGGAGGAGAACATGCGACATATTCAACAGGTTTTGAGCACTCTGCGGCAACACAAACTATATGCCAACCTGAAAAAATGTTCTTTTCGCATGAACATGGTCCAATACTTGGGCTACATTGTTGATGAGCATGGAGTACATGTTGATCCAGCTAAGATCCAAGTCATCTGTGACTGGCCAGCCCTGACCACACTAACCAAGCTTCAGAGCTTCTTGGGACTGGCCAACTTCTACTAACGGTTTGTGTTAGGATTCTCCCATATTGCATGGGCCCTTAGCCAGGTGACCAAGGGTAGTGGTAGGGAAAAGTTCATGTAGGGGAAGGAACAACAATGAGCATTCGATGATCTGAAGCATCGCTTGTTCTCAACTCCAGTATTCTCCTTGCTCGATATGCAACAACCATTTGAGATTGAGACTAATGCATCTGATTTGTAGGCACAGTTCTCACTCAGCACGGTCATCTGGTGGCATACCATAGTGAGACACTCTCAGATACTGTCCAAAAATACCCCACCTATGACAAGGAAATTATTCCATTGTACAAGCCTATCGTCAATGGAAAAATTACATTCTGGGAAATGAGACGATCATCCAAACTGATCACAAGCCTCTACATTTCATACAGACACAGGGGAAATTGCAGAACGATCGCCATCAGAAGCGGTCCACCTCCCTACAGCAGTTCCATATCAACATCAAGTATAAGACAGGGATATCAAATCATGTCGTTGACTACCTCAGTTGACCTCTCGTGGATGCACTCACCACTGTGCTCCATTCTTGTGGACATGAGGCATCTGAGTGGCCACAACTTTATCAGCAAGATCCAGACTTCACCACCACCTATTAGCTCTTGGATACAGGTGCTACTGTCACCAATTTTCACATTCAAGACAGACTATTATGCCATCTGGGCCATCTCTGTGTTCCTAAAAGCGAGCATGCAAAGCTGATTGAAAATCCCACTACAGTCAGATGGCAGGACATTTTGGCGTGGAGAAAACTGTGGTCATTCTTCAAAAACATTTTTATTGGCCAAAACTTTGATAGGACATCAACAAGTATATCAGATATTGCATTGCCTGTGCCATTGCCAAGCCAGCCATCAAGAAGCAAGAATTATACACCCCTCTTCCTACTCCCAATAATCCTTGGGAATCCATCTCAATGGATTACATGTCTATCCTTCCATCCACCAAGCACGACAATGACTGCGTATTTTTGGTCATTGATCGGTTTTCAAATATGGCCATCCTCACAGCTTGCAAGAATAATATCACAATGGCAGACACTGCCAAGCATAGATAATTTTAGGAGCAAAATATAGCAAATTGACAAAATCCTCACAGCCTGCATAGATAATTTTAGGAGCGAAATATGGCCATCCTCACAGCCTGCAAGAATAATATCACAATGGTAGATACTGCCAAGCATAGATAATTTTAGGAGCGAAATATAGCAAATTGACAAAATTTTAGGATTTTTATTAAGGCAGTTTTTAAGAAAATTAAAAATTTTAGTCAAAATATTAAACTAAAAAATATAAATGGTACATCATTAGCACCCTATAAAATAGGAAGAAAATCTGTGCAAAGAGGATTCGCCTTATGGATTTCATGTCTAAATTTCCAATTGGCCTCGAATTTTTAGAATCCAGTGTTTTTGGTGAAGAGAATCTTTCGTAAATCATGGTGTTTTTGGAATTAAATCACCTACATATCCTCAAATCAACGCTTTATGGCACGAATTTAGCCAGGTTTTTTTTTAAGGAAATGATTTTTCCCATAGATTTTCAGTTTTCCCTGGATTTCCAATTTTTGGCACGTATTTCCTTCCAATTTTTATGGAAACTAGGGTTTATAAATTATGGAAAAGGCTTTACATGCTTCCAATCTAAACTCATTACTCAACCTTGAAGTTGAATCCTCGATCAAGACTATAGAGGCACACACATTCCTGCAGCTCTTGGATGAATTTCAAGGGACATTTCCTCAGCTCTCTCGTGTGCTTCAAATCAATCACATTGCACATGATATCAGGTTGGCGAATTGTGGAATTTGTATTTTTTTTTGTTTCAGTCTCTTTTTTTCTCCTAGGTTGTAGTCTACAATGTCATTATGATTACTTACAATTGCAATGGTGTCCTGGGGAGAAGGTCGTAGCGTCCAAATTTTATCGATTTCAAGCCTATTTCAAGTCATGTGATGAGAACCATTAATAAGTGCCTTAAAACCGCTTGCCTTTTGATCCCAACTGAAGTCAGTCAGGGCACTCGGCCTTTTTATCCTCTGCAACCACTTCCTAAACCAAGCTTTGTCACCAAGCAGGGCATTCATTTTTCGAGTGGTATGGAATTCATCCATTGGAATTCAACTGTAAACTTCCATTAATTGTTGTCCAGTTATATCAAATTCAGACACTATTATCAATGGTCCATTCATCTTTTATGGAAATTATCTCCAAAAAGAACCGGTGTAATCCTTGAATTCCAAGTTAAATGATCTCTGAAATGATGTTTGGAAGCTTGATTCTATTTCAATTCTAAGTTGTAGGGTTTGTTCGGTAAACCTACCTTTCTTTTTTTCCAACTTTTGAAACCTTGATCTATCATCTAGTCGTGCGTGTAGCAGTTGTCGACACTGGACAGGTAATCTTTAATGGAAATTCTGTAGGCGATTCTTTGTTTTTGCAGATTAAATTAAAATTCGATACTTTCAATTAAAAATTTCAGTTTCTGGGTTCGACCTGAGTGACTTAGAAAATGATTATAAATGGTAGACTATCAATCCTAAATCCTAGACTGAGTATTTTCATCTCCTCTAAGTAAATCAGAACCATACTCTTACCTCTAATAAACACCACCCATATCCACCTAGAGTAGTCAACGCCCTATGTTGTTTTAAACCACAGCGTAGAGACGACATAGTTTCAAGATCTAATCAACAATCATTATACAGACACCAGCTAGATGTTGTAGCTATGCATCTGTTTTTGATTTTTTATCTTTAGTGTTACATTCCAGCCTGACTTTTCCAAGGACTTGATTTTTTATCTTTAGTGTTACATTCCAGCCTGACTTTTATCTTTAGTGTTACATTCTAGCCTGATTTTTTATCTTTATTGTTACATTCCAGCCTGACTTTTATCCTGATTTTTTATCTTTAGTGTTACATTCCAGCCTGACTTTTATCTTTAGTGTTACATTCTAGCCTGATTTTTTATCTTTAGTGTTACATTCAATTCCTGTCCTCTAAGTTCAACTATTGGATCAATTACCCGTAGCCCTATGCCTCTTCCCAAGGGTGATTTACAAGAAAGAAACAAAAATACTAATCAATCCAATTGTAAAAGTTAATCTAGTGCTTCATGAAAATATATGTATGTATATAGAACTAGTGTCTTTGGTTGATTCATCCTTTTCTTGAGTCATTCTTCTAGATTTGTTAGGATTCTGCTGCATGCATTTTTTCCTTTTCTGAGTCATTTTTCTGTAGGATTCTGCTGCATGCATTTTTTTTCCAACTATTACAGTTTTATCAATTTTAAGCAACATATCATAGAGCTTTGAATGAATCAAAATTAAGATTTTTTTTTATTCATGCTCCCAATAATAATAATAAGTGAGCCACTCAATTTAATGTCTGTTTTATGGTTAATTCTACCTGAAGATTTTGCATAGTATTTAATTTTAATATCTTGATAAGATATACTCATCACAATTATTTTCAAATGATAGTAGGTTAAACATATGGTTTACCTTATAATATAGTTTTATTTTTAGCGTGCTGATGTAGTTTTCCAGATCAGTTTGTAATCCTTATGTTCCTCTACTATCTCGACTCTCCAAAACTTTGTTTGAATAATATGCCATTTTATTATTGAAAGTGTATTTTCTCTTTGATTGCCTCTCAAAACTTATTTTAATGCTAGTTGGTTGTTGGCTTTGGCCATGCAACATATGAATTTCGCATAGAGTTGGGAAATAAAGTTAGTTGGTGAAGTTCATTATGGGCTGCGTATATTCTCATGTTTCATTTCTTGTAAAACTACCAGCCATTCATTCTCGTGACTATTTTAAATTAGATTAGTGTTAATAAAAAATGGTGAATGAGATATATTAGATATATAAATATAATAGTTATAAATTGAATGAAGAATTAAGATTTGTAGAAAACAATTTAGTAAAAAATGGTGAATCATATATCTTATATAAATGAATATAATAGTTATAAATTGAATGAAGAATTAAGATTTGTTAAAAATAATTTAATACAAAAGTATAGTCATAGATTTTATGTCATAAGTTAAAATTGGATTAAATGTTGAATACCATAGATTACGTGTATAGAAATGATAAATGGGATATATTAAATAATCTAATCTCATCACAGAAATGGTGAATGGGATATATTAAATAATATAATTTCATCATTAGTTTGCTTAATACCGTAACAAGTTGATTTGGTGAGAACTTAAAGTTGATTGGAGTTGAGTATAATTGTTGGCATTATTATAAAAGGGTTAGAATATGGAAAAAAAAAAATTAATTAATAAGTGATTAAAATTTTTGAATAGTTAACAAAATGCATTAATTTAGAAATTCTTGAATAATTCACAAAATCCAGCCTTAGCTTTGGAATTATATTATAGATTAAGTAATTAATTTATTGTTTAGTGTCACATATATCCTTTTCAAGATGGAACTTTTATGTGTATTGGATATTTTATTTATTTATTTTAAAACAATTATTATCACTATATTATTCATGATATAATAATACAATTCTTCTATTTTTTAATTTCATAATTTAATGTTTCATTAAAATATAGGTTTTGTTATATATATATATATATATATATATATATATATATATAATCTTTTATTCAATAGTTTGATTATTCTATATTTTCTCTATGATATTTACTCATAATTTCATATAAAATAGATTATTATCTTATTAAATATATTTAGATAAATTGGATTATGTTAAAGTTAATCTATTGTATAAAATATGTAATTTTGCATAATTCAATTATTCTTAAAATATGTTCTTGCATATATATATATATATATATATATATATATATATATATATAATAATTTTGAATATAGATTGTTATTATGATTACTACATTACACATATCTATCTCATAACATTAAAAACAATGTACAATAGTTATATAATTAATTTACATTTTGTTATAGTATAATTAATTAATTTTGTTTATTTATATTCTTACATAAAACTAAATTAGCATAGATTAAAATCCATATTAACATTTATTATAAAGTTGTGTTTCATTATTTTTGTATACATTTTGTTATAGTGTAATTAATTAATTTTGTTTATTTCTATTCTTACATTGAACTAAGTTAGCATAGATTAAAATCCATATTAACATTTACTATAAAGTTGTGTATCATTATTTTTTTACAAGACAATAAAATATAAGGGATAACAAAGACCTTTATTTCTTGGAAATGGGTCATTTTTTAGTACAAATGGACGAGTGGAGAGGAAGTCATGCATGTAATGTGACCTATCAATATTCTTATAGAGTTATTGATGGATAGAATTATGTGCACTTCTATTTAAGAAAATTCTATGATGAACTTGTTTGAAGGGTCCTTTCATAATCGATTAATGAGCAATAAATAATCCATAATATAAGTGGTATAGCAAAGATTAATATATCTCGAGCTTGATAGAAGTGGTGGTTAGGATCAACACATATGAACTTTGTGGTGAAATATCATAAAAAATGATAGAGGGATATGCAAAAGTGTACAATGAGAACTTTGACAAATATAATCCCTAATTCTTGCAGCATTGTCTAGAGGATGGACAACTTATGTTTCTTTTTCCAAATATGTAAAATGAGTATATTACAATTTAATGAATATATTTTCCTATTATTATATATGGTTTTATAAGTTATCAAAAAAATCACCAAGACTTTATAAGGTTTTATAATTCAGTGAAAGATTCGCCAAGATTTGACAAAAGTTTATAATTTAGTGAAATATTTGCCAAGATCTTACAAGATATATATAATTGACTAAAAGATTCACCAAAAAATTATATATACATATTATATTATTGATAAAATAGTCTTCAAATTTTCTTATGTATCATGGGGATTTGCCCATTTATTATACATATATATTTAGGGGGGGTTCTTAAAATCACCCCTGCTGCCAAGCTCTTATTCGAACGAGTGTGGGTCCATTTTGGGATACCATAGACTATCATCTCCGACCGGGACAACAGGTTCCTCAACACATTTTGGTCGAGTCTCTGGTCACTGTTGGACACCAAGCTCACTAAATCCACTGCTTTCCACCCCCAAACAAATGACCAAACAGAGGTCGTCAATCGGATGATTACGCACATCCTGCACATGTACAACTCTAAGCATCCACGTATATGGGATGAGAGTCTCCCATATGTTCAACAGAATTACAACAACGCTCTCCATGGCTCCACTGGCCATATCCCATTTCAGGTGGGGATGAGATTCCAACCCTTGGGTTCCATTGATGTTGCACTACCTCTTGCCACCACACAGACAGACTCTTCCCATGTTCAGTCTGAGACCGACAAAGCCACCAGATTCATTGAGCGGATTCAACACATCCGCCAATAGGTCCAAGAGATTTTGCAGAAATCCAATGCTAAGTACAAGCAATGCCATGATCAACACAGGGTATCGCACTAGTTTCAGGTTGGAGATAAAGTTTGGTTACATTTGCAGAAGGAGCGTCTCACAGGGCCCCATCGGAAGCTTTTCCTTAAACTATCACCAAGGATGTGGGTAGCAATGATTTTGAGCTCAACACTCCACCCTTACTTGGCTTGCACCCAGTGTTCAATGTGGACCTTCTTCGGCCATATTTTCCACCATTATTGGACAACTCGGAGATCGCAGAACAACTGACACCAACAGAGCTCAACTCTGACTGCATGGAACATGCATCCATTGATAATATAGTGGACACATAGGTCAAGGGCACTCGCCAGCAAAGGATCCAGCTTTATCGAGTTGTCAAGGTAGGGAAGCTCCTACACCACGAAAAGTGGCTCACCTGAGGCCAAATCTAGTAGAAGTTTCCTCACCTGACGGAGGAACTCAATGCAATAGAGACCATTGCTTCCTAAGGGGGGAGGATTGATCCATGTGGATATTGGTGTCCACCCACCTATTTCAACCAGCTCCTCTTGTCCGTTTTTAGTTCAACACGTTCTTTTGTACTTCTTTGTAATTGTGGGTTCTACACTTCTGGGGATGTATGAAGACCTACACATCTTCTAGGTGGATACTGGTGGCCTCTCACCTGATCCAACTGGCTTATTTTGTATGTTTTCATGTTAGCACATCTTGTTGTACTTACAGGGCCATTTTGGAGCCCTAAATAGTGTTTTTTTGGCTCTCCACATTCAAACTGTAGATGAAGTCAGATTTTGACGACGTAATGTGTATTTCTCTAAAAGACCTTTCCAACGGGCTATCACCCCCCTAAAACAGAGGTCGTATGCAAAAGTTACGACCCCGGGAAGTTGAGGTACCAACTTACCCATAGGGGCCCACATGAATTTTGGCATTTCACCTCCTAGGGTTAGGTTTTTGGATGTCTAGGGTTTTGGAATTCATGAGTAATATCATTATACAGACACCAACTAGATGTTGTAGCTATGCATCATGTTTTTGATTTTCTTTAGTGTTACATTCCAGCCTGACTTTTCCAAGGACTTGATTTTTTATCTTTAATGTTACATTCCAGCGTGACTTTTATCTTTAGTGTTACATTCCAGCCTGATTTTTTATCTTTAGTGTTACATTCAATTCCTGTCCTCAAGTTCAACTATTGGATCAATTACCTGTAGCCCTATGCCTCTTCCCAAGGGTGATTTACAAGAAAGAAAGAAAAATACTAATCAATCCAATTGTAAAAGTTAATCTTCAGGAAAATATATCTATATAGAACTAGTGTCTTTGGTTGATTCATTCTTTTCTTGAGTCATTCTTTTAGATTTGTTAGGATTCTGCTGCATGCATTTTTTCTTTTTCTGAATTATTTTTTTGGATTTTTTAGAATTCTGCTGCATACATTTTTTTTCCAATTATTACAGTTTTATCAATTTTAAGCAACATATCATAGAGCTTTGAGTTAGTTCAGGATTCAAAATTAGGATATTTTTTTTATTCATGCTCCCAATAATAATAATAGATGAACCACTGAATTTAATGTCTGTTTTATGGTTGATTCTACTTGGAGATTTTGCATAGTATTTAATTTTAATATCTTGATAAGATATACTCATCACAATTATTTTCAAATGATAGTAGGTTAAACATATAAATTTACCTTATAATATAGTTTTATTTTTAGCGTGCTGATGTAGTTTTCCAGATCAGTTTGTAATCCTTATGTTCCTCTACTATCTAAACTCTCCAAAACTTTGTTTGAATAATATGCCATTTTATTATTGAAAGTGTATTTCCTCTTTGATTGCCTCTCAAAACTTATTTTAATGATAGTTGGTTGTTGGCTTTGGCCATGCAACATATGAATTTCGCATAGAGTTGGGAAATAAAGTTAGTTGGTGAAGTTCATTATGGGCTGCGTATATTCTCATGTTTCATTTCTTGTAATATTAGATATATAAATATAATAGTTATAAATTGAATGAAAAATTAAGATTTGTAGAAAAGAATTTAGTAAAAAATGGTGAATCATCTATCTTATATAAATGAATATAATAATTATAAATTGAATTATAAATTGAATGAAGAATTAAGATTTGTAAAAAACAATTTAATATAAAAGTATAGTCATAGATTTTATGTTACAAGTTAAAATTGGATTAAATGTTGAATACCATACATTACGTGTATAGAAATGGTTAATGAGATATATTAAATAATCTAATCTCATCACAGAAATGGTGAATGGGATTTATTAAATAATATAATCTCATCACTAGCTTGTTTAATACCTTAACAAGTTGATTTGGTAAGAACTTAAAGTTGATTGGAGTTGAGTATAATTGTTGGCATTATTATAAAAAGGTTAGAATATGGGATTTTTTTTTTTAAATTAATAAGTGATTAAAATTCTTGAATAGTTAACAAAATACATTAATTCAGAAATTCTTGAATAATTGACAAAATCCAACGTTGGAATTATATTATAAATTAAGTAATTAATTTAGTGTTTAGTGTTATATATGCTTTTCAAGATGAAACTTTTATGTGTATTGGATATTTTATTTATTTATTTTAAAACAATTATTATCACTATATTATTCATGATATAATAATACAATTCTTCTATTCTTTAATTTCATATAGTTAATTTAATGTTGCATTAAAATATAGGTTTTGTTTATATATATATAATCTTTTATTCAATAGTTTGATTATTTTATCTGATATTTTCTATATGATATTTATTCATAATTTCATATAAAATAAATTATTATCTTATTAAATATATTTAGATAAGTTGGATTATGTTAAAGTTGACCTATTGTATAAAATATGTAATTTTGCATAATTCAATTATTCTTAAAACATATTTATATATATATATATATATATATATATATATATATATATATATATATATAATTTTGAATATAGATTGTTATTATAATTACTACATTACACATATCTATCTCATAACATAAAAAGCAATGTACAATAGTTATATAATTAATTTACATTTTATTATAGTATAATTAATTAATTTTGTTTATTTATATTCTTACATTAAACTAAATTAGCATAGATTAAAATCCATATTAACATTTATTATAAAATTGTGTCTCATTATTTTTTATACATTTTGTTATAGTATAATTAATTAATTTTGTTTATTTCTATTCTTACATTGAACTAAGTTAGCATAGATTAAAATCCATATTAACATTTACTATAAAGTTGTGTATCATTATTTTTTTACAAGACAATAAAATATAAGGGATAACAAAGATCTTTCTTTCTTGGAAATGGGTCATTTTTTAGTACAAATGGACGAGTGGAGAGGAAGTCATGCATGTAATGTGACCTATCAATATTCTTATAGAGTTATTGATGGATAGAATTATGTGCACTTCTATTTAAGAACATTCTATGATGAACTTGTTTGAAGGGTCCTTTCATAATTGATTAATGAGCAATAAATAATCCATAATATAAGTGGTAGAGCAAAGATTAATATATCCCGAGTTTGATAGAAGTGGTGGTTAGGATCAACACATATAAACTTTGTGGTGAAATATCATAAAAAATGATAGAGAGATATGCAAGAGTGTACAATGAGAACTTTGACAAATATAACCCCTAATTCTTGCAGCATTGTCTAGAGGATGGACAAATTATGTTTCTTTTTCCAAATATGTAAAATGAGTATATTACAGTTTAATGACTATATTTTCCTATTATTATATATGGTTTTATACGTTATCAAAAAATTCACCAAGACTTTATAAGGTTTTATAATTCAGTGAAAGATTCGCCAAGATTTGACAAAAGTTTATAATTTAGTGAAATATTTGCCAAGATCTTACAAGATATATATAATTGACTAAAAGATTCACCAAAAAATTATATATACATATTATATTATTGATAAAATAGTTTTCAAATTTTCTTATGTATCATGGGGATTTGCCCATTTATTATACATATATATTTAGGGGGGGTTCTTAAAATCACCCCTGCTGCCAAGCTCTTACTCTAACGAGTGTGGGTCCATTTTGGGATACCACAGACTATCATCTCCGACCAGGACAACAAGTTCCTCAACACATTTTGGTCAAGTCTCTAGTCACTGTTGGACACTAAGCTCACTAAATCCACTGCTTTCCACCCCCAAACAAACGACCAAATAGAGGTCGTCAATCAGATGATTGTGCACATCCTGCACATGTACAACTCTAAGCATCCACGTACATGGGATGAGAGTCTCCCATATGTTCAACACAATTACAACAGGGCTCTCCATAGCTCCACTGGCCATATCCCATTTCAGGTGGGGATGGGATTCCAACCCTTGGGTTCCATTGATGTTGCACTACCTCTTGCCACCACACAAACAGACTCTTCCCATGTTCAGTCTGAGACCGACAAAGCCACCAGATTCATTGAGCGGATTCAGCACATCCGCCAATAGATCCAAGAGATTTTGCAGAAATCCAATGCTAAGTACAAGCAATGCCATGATCAACACAGGGTATCGCACTAGTTTCAGGTTGGAGATAAAGTTTGGCTACATTTGCAGAAGGAGCGTCTCACAGGGCCCCATCAGAAGCTTTGCCTTAAACTATCACCAAGGATGTGGGTAGCAATGATTTTGAGCTCAACACTCCACCCTTACTTGGCCTGCACCCAGTGTTCAATGTGGACCTTCTTCGGCCATATTTTCCACCATTATTGGACAACTCGGAGATCGCAAAACAACTGACACCAACAGAGCTCAACTTTGACTGCATGGAACATGCATCCACTGATAAGATAGTGGACACATAGGTCAAGGGCACTCGCCAGCAGAGAATCCAGCTTTATCGAGTTGTCAAGGTAGGGAAGCTCCTACACCACGAAAAGCGGCTCACTCGAGGCCAAATCCAGTAGAAGTTTCCTCACCTGATGGAGGAACTCAACGCAATAGAGACCATTGTTTCCTAAGGGGGGAGGATTGATCCATGTGGATATTGGTGCCCACCCACCTATTTCAATCGACTCCTCTTGTCCGTTTTTAGTTCAACACATTCTTTTGTACTTCTTTGTAATTGTGGGTTCTACACTTCTGGGGATGTCTGAAGCCCTACACATCTTCTAGGTGGATACTGGTGGCCTCTCACGTAATCCAACTGGCTTATTTTGTATGTTTTCATGTCAACACATCTTGTTGTACTTCCAGGGCCGTTTTGGAGCCCTAAATAGTGTTTTTTTGGCTCTTCACATTCAAACTGTAGATGAAGTTAGAGTTTGACGACGTAATGTGTATTTCTCTAAAAGACCTTTCCAATGGGCTATCACACCCCTAAAACAAAGGTCGTATGCAAAAGTTACGACCCTGGGAAGTTGAGGTACCAACTTACCCATAGGGGCCCACATGAATTTTGGTGCTTCACCTCCTAGGGTTAGGTTTTTGGATGTCTAGGGTTTTGGAATTCATGAGTAATATCAAAAAGGCCTCTAGAAGCCTCACTGTACTTCCAGGGCCGTTTTGGAGCCCTAAACAATGTTTTTTTTTGGCTCGCCACATTCAAATTGTAGATGAATTTAGAGTTTGATGAAATAATGTGTAGTTCTCTGAAAGACCTTTCCAACGGGCTATCACACGCCTAAAACGGAGGTTGTATGCAAAAGTTACAACCTCGAGAAGTTGAGGTACCAACTTACTCATAGGGGCCCACATGACTTTTGGTGTTTCACCTCCTAGGATTAGGTTTTTGGATGTCTATGGTTTTGGAATTCATGAGTAATATCAAAAAGGCCTCTAGGAGCCTCATTGTAACCATTCTGCTCATATGGATGCGCGTAGCAGCCAGTTCTCTTCTTAGAGATACCTACCACCATTCGAGCAAGTGTTTGAGTTCTGTTGTTTTACAGTTTCGTCCTATTACATTTATTCAATAGAAGATATTGTTCATTGGATATCTGTGTTGTTCTTCATATCTCTGTGTTTATTGTATTCAGTCTGTTAATCAATTTGTTCCTCTCCTAAATCTGGATCAAAGGGTGCTAAGCAAATTTCCATTTTTGAAATTCAAGAGTGCTTAATCAAAGCTGCTAATTTGGTCTACTGTTGAGATTGGACATAATAAATCTTGCATGTTGAAGGCCTATATGGAATTTATAGAACCATTCTTTTTCATCCAGACTCAAACTTTGGTTTGCAATGAGTTTTTTTCCTTTAGAGTTGAGGTATTCTATTAATGGGCATTTGGATTTTGTGACTACTAAGGAAGGGTTAACCAATTCCTATTGAAATATTGCTCTATTCCACGCTAACTATATTTTCCAACATAAATATTTTGGTAGTGCTAACCATAATCTTTTGAAAACTGGTTTGCATTTTAAGGTTTCATTATAATTTTTTCTCCATAGAGAGGACATGTTTTTCCAAGAATATGACATTCTCATTCTATTATCTAAACCAATGTAAGTTGATTTCCATACTCTGATTATAACAAACATATGTGATGAATTGATCATGAATCTAAGAGAGACAAAGAACATCTTGATGAGCCAAGGATGCAATACTTTTGCAAATTTTTGAAGTCAATATTTTCTCATGAATTAATGGCCAACAAAAGACAATGACTTTGGGGAGGTCATCATAGTGCCATATTTGATTCCATGTTACTAATTTTTGGGGAAGCGATAGATATTGTAGCTAATGTGAATACCCCTACTTAACACTATAATCAACATGTCCCCAACCTCTACAATATGAAGTGTTAGAAGTACCATACTTGTACTTACTTGATGATGGCAGTGAATGATGTAGGAGCCTACTAAGGCATGCAGATGATGTGAGTGTGGTAACCTCAATGACAAAACAAGCTACGAGTCTACAATGCATATTTTAACGGCTTGTCCCAAACACAAAGAAGATAGCAATACCAACTCTCAATGAAGCATGAAGAGAAAAAAAAGGTGAGAAGAGGAGAATAAAGGAGAGGTGGCAACAATAGGGATGAACTAGTGAAGGAAAGAAAGAATAGAAGCAACTAGGGATGAAATAGTGAAGGAAAGAAAGAAGAGAAGCAATTATGTTAGCACTAAGCAAATCAAGGCAAGAGATGGGAGGTGGAAACACAAGACTTGTCTCCAATAGAGGCAAGAGATGTCAACAATATAGCTTAAATAGAAAAGGCAAAAGGCCTTATGCAACAATGCTAGGGATGAACTAGCTAAGTCAAGAGCTGAGATGAAGAGGACATTGGAGGAATGGTTGAAAAGATGATCCCATAGCTATAGTCTATGGGATGTGACAACCAGGACAAAAGTACCCAAGAGGTTAAGTAAGGACATGGTGGTTGGTCTTGTCTAGGGAGAATCCATGTTGAATCGAGCCCTACCCAAGATGATGACCTAAGAAATCCATCATTGGAGAAGCAACAAGAAAAGAGGCAACCAAATTGCAATGAAATGAGGAGGGGTGCTAGTGATTTCTTGAGGAACACTAATGACAAAATTCCCATGTTGCCCCCAAAATGGTTCCATTCTAAAATGGGGTTTCATTCAACTTGGAAAAATACATTAAAATATGGAATCCTTCTAAGGCTGGTATAATCCCTGAACTGCCAATGAAAGGTTAGGAGTGAAAGGAAAGACATTCTTTGAGCATCAGGTCGAAATAAGTAGATAACAACAAATTAGGGTACTGCAATACACATTCACAAGAAGTAGATAACAAGAAATTAACAAAAGAAACTAAATTAACCTCAGATAAATTTACCAATATCCTTTGGTGAGATAATTAACTTGAGTGTTTGAAATGAAAGAGAAGAGAAATTGAATGAAATCACCCAAAAAATTATTGTAGAGGTGTTGAAGCTACTTGGGTTGAAAATGAAAGTTGTGACTGGCGTCCAAGAGAGTGGTTGTAATACCTCTACTTGATCCCCAAATTGTAAATATATTGTATATGTGATGCTTAGGCTGGTGAGCCGGTATGCTTGGACCAACTAGTATGTTTGGGTTAGAGTGCATGTAAAGAGGATGAAAGGCTAGAGAGATTGTATTATAAATTGTACATATGTACTAATTAATAAACACCACGACTAGACCAAGGGACAAAAAGAGTAAGGGGGGATAAAACTCCACGAGTGGAAAAGGGGGCTAAGGGGTAGGTAAAGGGGGCTTAAGTCAAGGGGGATATGCCATATATAACAAAATAATTCCCTAAGCCATTATATTATTATATTATATAATAATATAATATAAAAATGGCACATGCATATTTAAAGGAGGAATTTAATATAAATTCTTCATTCCATTCTTACCCAAAGTTTCTCTAGGGATGATGGTGACCCAGAGTACAAAGTTAGGCTGGAGCCTTGGAGAGAGAAGTGTGGGGATAGGTTCCCTAGTGTGAGGCTTAGAGGGTACTTGGAGACCTCTGAGCGTAGTTGGAACTTCTGGAGCCATAGTGTTTTGAGACTTCTTGATTGACCTGTGTTGGAGCCCTGGAAGGGTCGTGGTGCCACTTGAGGGACTGCAGTGTGGAGGAGGCACATTACCTTGGGTTGTGCATGTTGATGGGGAATGAGAGACTATAGGTTGGAGTGCTATTGAGGTTTGGTACTTGGCCTAGACCTTGTTGGCATTGACTATGGACCATAGCTAGCTAGAAAGCTTTTTCTCCGGTGGATTAATAACCCCATCTCGGGGGTGACTCACTGCTAAGAGATTATGAAAAGTGTGATCTATGGCTTGGGGGAACGTCAGAGGTTGCAATGTTTTCATAAAAGATAAGAGCCATGTTTATTTGTTGTTATGCTGTGTAATTATGTGTTAAATTGTTGTATGCCAATAGAATCCCTGTGTATATACACATTTCTGAATTGTTGTGTTAAGCATAATTTTGCTTGTAAATTGTATGATGGAGCGGGTGTTGTGTTGTATGGTATTTGAGGTTAGTCATGTTTATGTTGAAATCAGAGGGAAATTGATGGAATTTCCTAGTACCCCACTATCCGAACATTTATCGAGGTGGCCAGGTACACTACAAAGTGGTATTAGAGCCTGGACCTGCATGCGCTAAACACAGACTGCAGAGGTGACGTTATTAGCATGCCTGCAAACTGTTTGACAAAATGTGTGAACCAGATATGGTTTCCTGGAATTCTATAATTTCAGGAAATGTATAAAATGGATATCAACTCTGTATTCTCTTCAGTGTTCCCTACCCCGCCATGCTTAAATAATTAATTTGGAGTCCCGTGTTTACTTCCAATTATATCGTTGCGTACTCTGAATCTGAATTGCAGGGTTGTAGAGTGTGGGTGGAATGCACCAAGAGTCCCCGAGGTTATTGGTATGATAATAGTCCTAGGAGTGATATTCTGCCTGAGTCAATGTTCAGGACACACAGTTTATTTAGAAGTATTTGTTGCTATAAAAATAGGGATTCAAGCCTTTTTGCATCCAGATAGCAGTGTCACTGAAATGGTCCTCATTGAGATCGTTTCCCACAAATGATGTATAAATATATCATGTCAGAGTCAACTTCCCACGGATGATTGTAGCTATGAATTTTGTAGCACCAAGATTGGATTCTGTAGCCTTTGTATGTGTGTTATTTGCAACAAATTTGGCTTTGAAGTGAATACTTGCCGATGGGTGGGCTGTGATACTTGTTCCCACTATATCACATACACAGATTAGATGCAGTCTAAGAAGAAAAGACAGGTGAAATTGTGGATGACAAGTATTCTTCCTCTAAGTCCGGGAAAATAGATGGTTGGAGGAATTCACATTCAGATTTAAGTTTATGGAAATGTGAAGTCCATTATTTGGAACATTTGTATCAAATTGTGAAGACTGAAATCCTGTCATGGATAGAGCAAATTGTGGCATTTCACAACCCACCCAATGCGAGGAGCAACTCATAAAATATGATGATCGGAGTCTATGCTTGCCTTTGATCATGCCCGAGATAACAACGATAGATACAAAAGAAGTGGCAAAAAATTTAGTGATGCGAAAGCTTGTTCATGGGCCTCGTTACTTCGATCCACCAGAAGAGCAGGAGCAATGTTATAATTGTGGTGAACCTAGTCATCGTCTTTTGTGGAAATGATGAACATGAGGCAAAGGATTGTGTACAGGGTCTGGAATCCTTCATTTTCGAAAATGTAGATCATTATGCTAAGAATTTCCCAGAAAGGTGCAATAGTAACAACCCAACGATATTTCTTATCTGTGGTGATGTGGGGCATGGCATGATGTCATGTAGAAATGGTTTTAGACTTGAGGAATTCAAGGAAATACAGTGTTATATTTGTGTTGGCGTCAGAAGTCACTCTTGGATTGCAGCAGGGGTAAGCTTGAGGCCCATCAGTTTATGTCAATATTTGTTGATAAAGGGTGATGAATGGAAGTAAACTTAGAACAGTATCGTTCTAACTCAGAAACTAGGCCAGGATACACAAGCAGATGAGGTCTTGGTTTAACTTCAGACAGTAAGTTGTAATAAGGGTGAGTAGGAGGAAGACTTCTGTGAGGAAATGTGAAGGCCTGCTGTAGGCATCGAGCTTCTAGTAGCCTGTAGAAGAAAACTTGAACACAAGAACCTCTTATATTCAAAAGCAGAAACACTAAAAGAACATAACAGCGTTATAATAAATCCTTTATCATAACACAGTCACAACGATTCATGTGAATCAATCAATCATGAACCCTTTTAGTAACCAGACGAAAAAGAGAGTTGCCTTACATTGAACAAGAAAATTTCATATGCAGATACATAGCCAGGAAAACCAGTGTTTCATTAAAACATTACAGTCGGGAGCTCTGCTCTACCATCCATCCCGACACAAATACAAAAACTGAGTATATATACTCAGAGCAATTCGCCACCTTGGCAGCAGGAAGGTAGTTGAGACATTAAAGTCCAAAGTAGCGTGTGCAGGCTCCTCTGGTCAGACAAGGACATCAGATCGACATGGCTTCTTTAGGAAAACCTGCACACAGGACGATCTTGGGCAGACTGCCTGCCAGAACCTCCATGTCTTACATTTAAGGAGTGCGGCAAGGTTTCAACCACCTCCTCCTACCTTTATTTACTTCTAGCAAGGATCAAGATCGAGGTCGAGTTGAATTGGCACCTGGAGAACGCGGCGACGCCTCCTGCAGCTAAACTCGGCGCTTTGGCCCTTTGCACAGCTCTTTCTGTCACCCCAAGTGACCACTGTCTGTGACCCTGCGCCTATCTTCAAAGGTGCTTTTCGCATTTCGCGTTTCGGCGATTTCGGATGCAATGGAGGAGCGACCCGCTGTCTTTCAAAGTCCCAGTAGCCGAAATTCCGAAACAACTAATCATTTCGCGTTTCAGAGTTTCCCGATGCAGTGGAAGAGCGACCCCCTGTCTTTTGAAGTCCTGGTAGTCGAAATGCCGAAACGACTAATCATTTCGTGTTTCGGAGTTTCCCAATGCAATGGATGAGAGGCCCTGTGTCTTTTGAAGACCCGGTAGCTGAAATCGTGACCGAGCCTGATCATTTCGCGTTTCGGAGTTTCCCAATGCAATGGATGAGAGACCCCGTCTTTTGAAGTCCCAATAGCCGAAATGCCGAAACAGCTAATCATTTCGCGTTTCGGAGTTTCCCAATGTAGTGGAAGAGCGACCCCCTTGTCTTTTGAAGTCCCGGTAGCTGAAATGCTGAAATGGCTAATCATTTCGCGTTTCAGAGTTTCCCAATGCAATGGATGAGAGATCCCGTGTCTTTTGAAGTCCCGGTAGCCGAAATCGGGACCGAGCCTGATCATTTCGTGACTTTGGCCATAAGAGATGAGCCCATGCGCTAAACCTTGTGCAACTCTGCAACTCAAGCTTACTCGATGACCGTCGATCTGCTCCATCTATGGATCCTCGTCATTGAAAACAAAATACCCGCTCACTTGATTTTAAGCCCAAAATGGACTTCTTCTGTGTGCTGCGCTTGGCGCTCATGACTGCGGCCTTTGAATAAAACGCATTTGATGGGTTTTTAAACCCCATTTCTACGCATTTATACCAAGGGCTTGAAATCAGAGAGAAACACCCCCTTGCAAGAATTGGCACTAACATTAGGCTCCATGGGGGATAGAGTTGTCCCTGCGATGCTCTAAGAACTCCTTCTTCAGTTCCATTTGCCTTCTGTTGGGCTATGGAGTCATTTATTAAGCCAAAAATAAACAAAAAAACAATATTTACAAAAACAGAGGAGCCGTCTAAGGCTCAAACAAAACATTTCTTCAGGAAATGCCCATTTACTGGGCCATTAAAAACTTCTTCACCCTCCAAATCCTAGAACCTGTACGTGTTATTTAAGAATACTTCAGAGATTTTGAAGGGCCCGATCCAGAGGGCATCAAACTTGTTGTGTTTGCCCCTATCCTGCCTGAGTGCATCCCACTTAAGCACCAAATATTCCAGCTCGAATTCCTCCTTCCTGACCTTCCTAACAAAGGCCTGCTTGATCTTCTGCTGATGACTATGAGCTATGTCCATTGTCTACTCCCTGACCTGTTGCACTTCCACCACTTGATGAATTCTTCTGACCATATGGTCTGGCTCTCCTTCATGATCTTGAAAGAATTTCGCTACAGATAAAGCGAGCTGAGTGGGAAACATAGCCTCCGTCCCATAAACAAGTTGAAAAGGTGAGGTGCCCATGGACTTTTTTGTTGTCACTCGATCGGCCCATAGAGCGAATTTGAGCTTTGAATCCCAGGCCCTCTTATTGTCTTCCAATAATCTTTTAATGAGTTTGATTAGAATTTTATTGGAAGATTCTGCCAGTCCATTTCTTTGAGGATAATAGGAAGTGGAATGAATTAGTGAAATCTCGAACTGCTCACAGAACTTAACCAGAGGCTCAGACTTGAAAGAAACAACATTATCAGTGACAATTCTGCTGGGACAGCCAAATCTGGCTATGATATCCTCCAGGAAGCTGATAATTACCTTGTGTGAAGCACTCCTAGTGGGGGCGGCTTCTATCCACTTGGTGAAATAGTCTGTTGCAGTCAGGATCCATCTGTGCTGGCCACTTGAAGGAGGATGAATTTCTCCAATGAAGTCCAACCCCACTGTTGAAATGGTGTTGAAGCTACTACAGGGTTTAGTGGCAGAGATTTGAGCTGTTGCTTTCCTGAGAACCTTTGGCATTTGATACAAGCTCTGACTTCTCTGTAGACATCAATGAATAAGGTGGGCCAGTAGTACCCAACCCTGAGAATTTTGTGAGCTGTGGTCTTCAAAAAATGATGCCCTCCACAAAGACCGCTATGGAAATCAAACATAACTTTCTGGGCTTCCTGTGGGTTCAGACACCTCAGAAACACCCCTAGAGGATCTCTCCAGTACAAGACTTGGTCAATAAGGCAATATCTGATCGCCTTGAGCTTTAAAGCTCTTGCCTTGCTTTTTCCCATTCCATCAGGAGGCTTCAACTCTTGCAGAAAGTATAAAATGTCTCTGTACCAGGTGCATTCTGCTAGTGATAAGCCACCCTGAGAGCTTTTGCTGGACAACTCATCTTGCTGATTTTCTGAGCAAGCATTGATGAAGCTAACTCCCAAGGCCTTGCAATTGGATTCAGCTAGCAGCTTGGCTAAACCCTGCCCTTTAACCAACTTGGTGGGATTTATCTCCAGGTCAAACTCAAGGATCTTGGCAATCCATTTACCTCTTCTCCCATCTATGTCGGGCTGTATAAGGATGTCTTTCACAGAGGTTGAAGGAACGTATGCAGTCACTCTTGAGTGCAAGACATAGACTCTGAAAGCTTTGAGAGCCTTCACCAAGGCATAGGCCCATTTCTTCATGATCTCATACCTGATTTCTGCATCTCTTAATGCCTTATTGAAGAAGGAAATGGGTTGCTTTCGCCCTTCCTCATTTTTTTGCAATAAGACCACTATTACTGTATCAAAAGAAGCAAAAGAAAAAACTAGGAAATCCTTGGAATAATCAGGACTGATCAACACAGGTGCCTCAGTCAATGCCTTTCTTATTTGGACAAAAGATTCCCTGGGTTCAACAATCCATTTTACTTCATTTCTCTTTCTGAGCATGGCTGTGATGTGTTTCACCAACTCAACAAAATTTGAGATGAACCTCCTCAGAAAGTTAATCTTCCCTAAAAAAGCCTGAACTTCCTTTCTAGACCTGGGAAGTGATAGGGTCTGAATTGCCTCTACCCTGCTAGGATCAATTCTCACTCCCTCTGCTGATACTATATGGCCTAACAGCTTCCCCTCCTTCATAGCAAACAAAAATTTCTTTGGATTTAAGGAAAGGCCAAACCTCCGACATTTCAAAAAAACTTTCCTCAAGTGGCAGTGCTCTATATCAGACCTGGAGAAGACTGTGATGTCATTCAGATAGATCACCACAAACTGATCTTTCTCCCCGATGAAGGCTATGTCCATGGCTCGCTGAAATGTTGCTCCTGCATTCATTAATCCAAAAGGCATTTTGGCATACATGAATGTGCCCCAAGGAGTGGTGAAG
>ML786484.1:117886-128327 GCA_009831015.1 Picea engelmannii | reverse complement strand
GTCTTCAAACCAAAGTTGGAGTTTCTCCATTCTTGATTCACCTTCCTTGTGTCCTCATCATGAATTTCATGGGATGCATTTTCACTTTCGGGTGTCTTCTATGTTACGAAATTTTTCAATACTTCCATGATCTCCCCTTTTAATCCATCCATCTTAGTACCCAATTTAGCTTCTATTGAATCCATCAACTTAGCTTCCATTGAATCCATCTTCTTTTGTAGTTCATTTATGTCCCTACGCATTTCTTCACCTTCATCAAGAGTCCAATTAGGATTTTCTGGAGGCTTATTTGGTGTAGAAGGTCCCTTTTTTGGTGGCATGTTAGCCAAGTATCACTTTTGAATCTTGATTTTGAGGCGGTTCTGCTAGACAGTATTTATTTTGTTCTATCTCCCAAGATTTGGCCCTTCTGGGTATGAAACTTTTTTTTAGGTAGTTCTATGATATTTCTTCTATGCAATGCCACAGGTCTGATCAAAATTGGATGTGTCAAGTGGAATTTACGGTAACTTCCTCACAACTTGCTGATTTTTGGCCTTTCCAGGAAATCTCACTTGTATAGCATTCCCCGCACAAAATAATTGATATCAAATTCTAAAACTTGCACCCAAAATACTATAGACTGTCCACGATCCAATGAAACCAGTCCCACTCAATTTGGATAATCTAGCAAGAAGTTATGATTGTTTTACCTGGAACACCTTCTTGAGACTAGTCAATAGGACTAGTCAGATACCCTATCTTATACAAGGTGTATCTACAAATTTAAGATGACCCAGAAGCTGAAATTTTTACCACAGATACCTTACTAATTTATGTAAATTTATTCCGAAGTTCAGGGTCTGAAACGTTACAGAAATTTTTTTATAGCGAAAATTCCGTAATGACTCATTTCAGGATGATTCCAGAACCCTATCTTGTACAGGCTGTATCTCCGAAAGTATAAGGCCTCAGGAGCTGAATTTTTACCCCAACGTTCCTTGATTTGTCTACTAAATATCCTCCAAGACGTTTCTTCTGAAACGTTGTAGAAAAAACGTTATAGCGAAAATGTCACGGTGTCTCAGATGTAGCAGTGAAACCCCAAGACCTTGATCTCTGATACCATATGTTAAGAACCAAACATCAATATAGCATAGAAAAACCTCAGGAAAAGTACTCAATGCCTTGAAAAAGAGATAATTTCAGATAATAATCCTCTTCAAGGGGGCAACCTCCTTTTACCCCACTTAAATGTTCAAGTACAAGATGATTTAAAATGAAAATGTCTCCTTGGTATATATAGGAGACTAGGAGGTATAATTGCAACTAATGGCCTAAAGCCGACATAAATAAAATAACATTACTAATATAATATGCCCCAATTAAGGGGTAATGAGCCAATATTAGGGCTTAACACTATTTCCATGGATTTCATCATTGGTTTGCCAAAGACAATCAAGCAATATGATGCAATCATGGTTGTAGTGGATAAACTGAGCAAGGTGGCTCACTTCATCACAATTAAATCTACTTTCAAAGCCATAGACGTTGCTAACATTTTTATGAAGGAAATATTCATATTGCATGCTTTTCCCAAGACCATAATCTCAGACAAAGATGCTAAGTTCACCTCAAAATTTTGGAGAAACTTGTTTGCAGGCCTAGGAATGCAATTGGCATTTAGCATGGCCTACCATCCTCAAAAATATGGTCAGACCGAAAGAGTGAACATAGTGCTAGAGGACATGTTGAGGATGCATGTTACGCATCAACCCAAGTGGTGGGAAGAATATCTACCCCTGGTAGAGTTTTCCTATAATAATGGTTATCAAGAATCATTGAGAATGAGCATGTTCTAGGTTTTGTATGACATAAAGTGTAGAGTTCCAATCAACTGGGACAATCCAGTGGACAAGATCACACTTGGACCAAAATTGTTGAAAGAGATGGAACATGAAATGGTTAAGATAAGAAAAATAATGAAACTATCCCAAGACAGACAAAAGAGCTATGTTGACAGCAAGAGAACTCATAAAGAGATCAAAGTGGGAGAGCATGTGTATCTCCGAGTGAAAACCAAGAGAATTTCCCTGAGAATGGGAATGTGTTCTAAGTTGGCACCCCATTATTGTGGACCATTTGAAGTCCTAGAGAGAGTGGGTCCAGTAGCATACATACTTGCATTACCACCTACTGTTAAAGCTCATAATGTATTCCACATATCCTTGATAAAGAAATATGTGCATGATTCTAATCATATTATTGATTGGACTGTGATACAAGTGGAACCAAAGGGAGAATTCCAACTCAAACCCCAATGCATCCTAGATAGGAGAGAAACAATGCTTTAGAACTGATCCATCGTGTAGGTCAAGGTGCAATCGAAGTACTTTGGAGTAGATGAGGCTACATGGGAGCTAGAAGATGCCACGAGCTTGGCATACCCAATTTTGTTTTATGTATAATTGTACATACGTGGTGTTTTAAACACCAAGGATGATGTTTCTTTTAAGGGGGAGGGGAATGTAACACCTTGTTTTACCCCATGATTGTAATTATGATAAAACTTCATATAATGTGTTATGAAGCTTGTGATCATTTTTTAATTAATGAAAAATATTAGATGATTGACTGAGAGGGAACAACCTTGAAAGTATTAGCCATGATATCACAAGTGGAATTGATGAAGAGGGTTGGTGAGGTGGAGCTGAGATGTTTCAGTGAAGAAAATAGGAAACTTGCTTAGCAATCTAGCCTATGCTTGCAAGAATTAAACACACACACACATACACACACTTGCCAACATACCCAAATCAGTATGGAGCCACATGAGCAATTATGAAGAACAAGACTGGTAGTTGAGGTAGTTAATAACTGTTAATAGTTTGGTCTCTCTAGGAAGGAAAAGGGGTCAATTGAAATGGACTGACACAAAGGACTCCAAGGATTTCCCCTGCAATATTGGGATTGTAGGTAGTAGGTCTCATATATAGGAAGCCACAGGAATCTCGATGGATTGGTGGAAGAAGAGGCCAAAGGTGGAAAAACACCACTAGATACTAGGCATAAAATAGAGAGAGGGAGACAACACAAGTTTTTACTAGGGAAAGAGAGAACGCATGAGGGCATGCACACACAAAGGGATGGGAAATAGGGAACGAAGCATGAAATATCTTGAGAAGAGCCAATCTAAGAAGGAACGAGTGAGTAGCAAACTCACAGAGCAACGGTGCAGTGAACATAGGTGTTCATGGGCACATATTGAAGAAGAGAAGAAATTGGAAATCTTTCCTTGAAGAAAACATGAAGCTTGTCCAATGTATTGATGATCATCCTGAGACAGAGAATACTTGGATCCAGACTGAAGCTATAGAGGGTTGCATCTTGGTACTTACTAGATAGAAACCGACATTGGAAAGGGATGTCGTTGATGGATTGTATAACAGAGAAGGGACTCCCTTGTGCAGAGGAAATCCAGTTGATAAACTACTTGATAAACATGTGGAATCCATGAGCTCAGTGGAAGGGGGAAACTTCTATTATTGACAATGGAGGAAGGAGATTAACCTTCCTAGACCATTAAGAGCATGGAAACTAGTTGAATCATTCTCTTGTGGCATCATGGTTTGGCACATGGGTGGCGTGTTGTAGGAAGGCACTCTATAGTATGGCCTAAGGTTGGGAGGAAAGGCATCGTCTCTCATTGAGTTGGTGGTGGCTATTTCCCTGATCAGATAAGTGATTAACTCGATTTGCTTGAAATGTGTAAATGATGTGAGCGCGTGTTTGTTTGATTTAAAAGGAAAATATGAATTCTTGTAATTAATGAATTGAATGCCTGAGTAAATGGGTTATGCTTGTTGTGGTCTTTATTTAATATGTTAAATCATGAAAATGAACAAGTATGGACAGTCTACATCCTTATGGATCTTGCAGCAGTGGACGAAAGTTTCTAGGACATGGACAAAACCTTCATTTGTACAACGACATGAGTGCCCAAGTGTCTGGGAGGTCTCTCTGAGGAATAGAGGACTTTGAGTTCTAAGGAAATCCCAAACTTTAAGTGGAAAGCTTACAAGTTATGCAAGATTCTTCTTTTTTATGAAGTTAGGGAGTTTTCAATGACCTTAGATTAGGTTGAGAAATATTGAAGGCCTAGTAAGACCTTAAAAAACCCCTGAAATTAATGAAGTCCCAAAGTCGAAGTGTTATCTAATAGAAAAACCTTGTGTTGAGTTGGGGAAATTAACAACCATCAATCTGGTAGGGCAGAGTGGATCAAAACCTTTTTTCAGGGAAGGCATCATTGTTGGGAGCGATTAAGTGATGTGACTTGTGTGAAGTCTGACAACGATGAGGACTTGTGAAAGAGAGAGAACTGTCAATTGGTACATAGGTGAGATTTGATCTCTATTGTAGATTATCATGGGATTTCGTTCAGGTTTGGAAAGGGGATGATGACATCATGATGACATGGTGTGCTAGCACGGTAGCTAGCATGCCTCTAAGGGTGAAAAGTTTCAAGCTGAATGGTCAATGAGACAAGAGTGGTCCTAGAGGGTTTGAATCCCTAAACTCTTTGATTCCAATCTAAACTGTCATATCTAGATGTTGTTAGATCCTAGTCGTTTGTCAGAGGATGGCGAGCAGAGGTCTGGAGTGAGGTATGGAGAATGAATCGATGACGAAAAGGGACTCAGGGTTAAATGATAGTCGTTGGTCGGTGGAGAGGCGAGATGGAATCTCAGGCGTGGATTTGTGTAGGCCCCACCCTCTCATTGTAGAAGAGGTCAAGGATATGGACATTATCCATCGTGCAAGATGGATTCGTAGAAGAAATATGTGCCATTGAATGTCAGAATATGAGGGCCATCGGATCTAAGGATTGGACCCACTAGAGCAATCATCGTCGGAACAAGGTACTTGGGGTGAGTGATATCTCGTGGGAGATAGATCCCGATGATGATGAGGAAAGGTGTCACGAATTCAGAACCATTGCATGGTGAGCCATATGGAAGGTGCCACATCGATGCCACATTAGTGCCAGATCAGATGGCACAAGTGGTAGTAAGCTATGTGGATGCCATGTGGAAATAAGGTAGATTTGTCAATGACAGCCTGAAAACTTCATGAGGCTGAAACTTTAGATCCAAAGATCGGATCAAGGTATGGTTATAGTCTTTGTAAATCTCTCAGCGAGAAAAATCCATCCATGGTCTTTAGAAATGGATAAGAGTTGATTCAAGAAGGAAAGTTTTAACATCCCACTAGCCTAAGAGAGGGTTAGGAGGTCAGGTGTGTCACAAATTTGTATGAATTGGTTGTTGAATTTGGATGGCATGTGTCTATTCTGTGTGACATTGGAAGGATTTCTCATTGTCAACATGGAAAATAAGTAGAAAGGCATCACCAAATGCTAGAAAACAACTATCAGCTGATTTTTGTTGCAGTTGTGGGCCAGGTTGGCTCAAAGCAACAAAATTCAAAGACTAAAAACAATGCTCTAAATGGAAATGGTGAAAGATTAGGTATTTTTCAATCCATAGTTGATTTCAATCAATGAGCATAGACCCCATGGAGGTGGAAGAACACTGGTCTGGTGGGCCATTATGGAAATGTAACATGTCAATCAATGTTGAATGGCACATAACATAGTATTATTGGAAGGCATTTGCATAGAACCAACTCAGAGACAAATTGTTGTAAATTGAAAGGATTATTAATCTCTCAAGCAATGAATACTTTAATGGGCCTTATACTAGGGAGCTAGTGGAACTCAAAGGATTCAATTATTGATTAAAAGGGAGATCCCCAACTTTATGCTATGAGTTGAATATTTATCAAAATGTATATGAATTTGTTGATTGCATGTGCTAATTCTTTTATTCTTTTGTTTTACTTATAGGTATAATGATGACTATGTTGGTTTTGACTATCAAGAAGATGGATCACGAAGAAAAATTCTAGGTTCAACGAGTGCACATATTGGACAGGAAGATCAAAGCACTTTTTGTAGAGTTTTGAAGAACTCTTATTGTGCAGTTGTATATAGATGCACTAAGGACAATGCATAAATAAGGGGGAGGGGAATTTAATACCCAAGCTTGATCTTTAGATTGTAAATATATTTTATATGTGATGCTTAAGTTGGTGAGCTGGTATAATTGGGCCAGATCACTTGTAAAGAGGATAAAAGGATAGATAAGTTGTATTATAAATTGTACATATGCACTAATAAATAAACACCATGATTGTAGACCAAGGGACGAAAAGAGTAAGGGGGGAGAAGACTCCACAAGTGGAAAAAGGTGGCTAAGGGCTAGGTAAAGGGGGCTAAGCCAAATATAAGATAATAATTCCCTAAAACATTATATTATTATATTATATTATATTATAATATAATATAAAAAGGGTGCATGCATATTTAAAAGGGAAATTTAATATAAATTCTTCATTCCATTCTCACCAAGAGTTGATCTAGGGGTGATGGTGACATAGAGTATGGAGTTTACCCGTAGATCCTAGGTGGACTTGGGTGTGTGTACACTTCTCCTTAGGTTTCCTTAGAGAAGGCTTGAGTCCCAGAGAGAGAAGTGTGGGGATAGGTTCCCTGGTTTGAGACCTGGAGGATACCTGGAGACCTCTGAGGGTAGCTGGAACTCCTCAAGCCACAATGCTCTGAGACTTCTTGGCTGGCCTATGTTGGATCCATACAAGGGTAGTGGTGTCACTCGAGGGATCACGAAGTGGAGAAGGGGGCACACTACCTTGGTTTGTGCAGGCTGATGGGGAATGAGAAACTGTAGGTTGGAGTTCTACTGAGATTTTCTACCTTGGCCTAGACCTTGTTGGTACTGACTATGGACCATAGCTAGCTAGGACGCTTTTTTCGTAGTGGAGTAATATCCCCAGCTCGTGGGTGACTCATTCCTGAGAGATCATGAACAATGTGGTATATAGCTGGAAGGAATGTCGAAGGTCTGCAACTAGTCAATGTTTTCATAAAATATAAGTGCCATGTTTTTTTTTGTTATACTGTGTAATTATGTGTTAAATTGTTGTATGCCTATAGAACTATGTGTATATACACATTTCTGAATTTCTATGTGTTAAGCATAATTTTTCATATAAAATTGTATGATGGAGTGGGTGTTGTGTTGTATGTTATCAAAGGTTGGTTGTTTTTATGGTGAAATCAGAGGGAAATTGATGGAATTTCCGAGTACCCTTCCATCCTAGCATTCACTGAGGTGGTCGGGTACACTATAGTGGTCCACCACCCAAACGAAACTAGTCATGCAATTCAATTTTCTACAAAACATACTTCTTCCCAATATACACTTCAATCAATGCATAGCACTAGATCTACCATTGTAGAAATGAAGTACTTAGTAGTGAAAAAATTCTTATAGGGAGGGTTGATACCTCCCTTCCCTATTTTTTCTACAAGATCCCTTGACGCAACAATGTTGAATAATCCTAGGTAAGAGAGGGGCCAAAGCCAATGAAGATGCCATAGGATGAAACAACAAGATTCCAAGTTTAGAGCCAAACTAAGAAGTAAGAGATCCCCATTGGCATGCTCAAGAAGAAAAGTACAAGAAACTCCACAACATGGAAGGAGATTTAGGAAGTTAGATCATGCTTTGATTAAATTCCCAGTGTGTATCTTGCAATATATTTTCAAGAAAGGAATCAATGAGTTCAAGAGATTTTAAAAAGAGGAGAGGATCAATATAAATAGGCAAGGGAAATAGCCCAAGGTGTAAATGAATGTTAGGTTAGTCATTGGAGAGAATGATTTGTACAGAAAATCCATAGCATGAATTTAAAGCATCTATAACACAAAGAAATGAGATATAAAAAGAAACAAGTTGAATGATAGGAGGTGAATAGTGGATGTGGGACAAACAAATATAACTAATATGAGAATAAAGCATCAATTAAAATATTAATTTATATGTGAGAAAATATAACTACCATGTAAGAAAGATAACAACTAGAATATGAAACATAAGATGTAAGTCTCATCACAATCAAACTAGACTAGCATGAAGACTATGAAAGTAAATGCTAAAATAGAATGAAAAATGAGGTACAATAAGATAATCTTACCTACGATTACCTAAATGTAAGTGATTTGGTGAGAGAGAACATTTTTACTATGCCATATTAGGGAAGATATCCCTCTTGGGCTTGCCAACAAAGTAAATGTGAGTAATGAAAAGAAAGATCTAGAAAGAGAAATATGAGTTTGATAGCTGAAATAAAAAATTCAAAGGAACAAGAGTTAGAAGTACCATACTTGTACTTACTTGAGGATGGGAGTAAAGGGCGTGGGAGCCTACTAAGGAATCTAAAATATATGAGTGTGGTAATATCATTGACAAAAAAATATAACCATAGATGCTAATGGCTCACCGCAAATGAGGAGGGAATAAAAATACCAACTCTCAAAGAAGGATGAAAAGAAAGGAAAAGTAATAAGAGGGGAAGAAATAAGATGTTGAAATGCTAGGGATGAATCAATGAAGGCAAGAAATAAGAGAATAAGTGATTATAGGACTTAACAAGCAAAGGAAAGAGGTGAAAGGTGGCAATGATAGAACTAAAGTAGCAAAGATAAGAGCGAAGAGGTGACAATGTTGGTTGAGCTAGCGAAGGAAAGAGGCAATAGGTGTCAAAACTAGAACTTAAATAGTGAAGGAAAGAGGCCTGATGTGGCAATGCTCATGAATTCAAGAGTTGACAGGAAGAGGACATTAGAGGAAAGGTCGAAGAGGAAATCCCATAGTTGTAGGCTATAGGATGTGACAACTGATAAGAAAGTCCCCATGAGGTGAAGGAGAGGCATGGTGATTGATATTTTATAGGGATAATCCATCTTGAATTGGTCCTACTAAAGATGACAACCTAGATAAAGCCATCACTAGAGAAGAACAAGGAAAGAGGCAGCAAAAAATAAGAAAAATGATGAGGGGTGCTACTAATTTCTTGGGGAAACTAACGATGAGAGGACTATGTTGGTCCCAAAATGCTCACATTCTAAAACCATGCTTCACTCAACTCGATAAACCATATTAAAATATGGAAACCTTTGAAGGATAGTATAAACCTCAGCTTGCTAGCAAAAGGTTAGGAGTGGAAGGCAAGTCTGTCCTTGAACATCCAATGGAACTAGGTAGATAAAAAAAAATTAGGGTACTTCAATTAGCATTAAAAATAATTAGATAAAAAGAAATTAACAAAAGAAACCAAACTAACTCCCCATTAAATTTACCAAAATCCTTTGGTGAGACAATTAACCCAAGTGTTAGAAATTAAAGAGGGAAGAAATGGAAAGAACTCGCTTAAAAGAACATAATTGGGATAAAAATGAGATTTGTGACAAGCCTCCAAGAGAGTGGTCCAACTTCTGAACAAAACTACACATGTAGTTCAATTCTCCTATAAAACATACTTGTAACCAATTTGTAATGCAAGTTAATGCATAGCACTAGATTTACCATAGTAGTAATGAAGTAATAAATTCTAAAAAAAGTTCCCTTGGGAGGGTTGATACCTCCCTTTCCCTATTTGTGTTGCAACCTCCCTTTCCCTATTTGTGTTTCAACCTCCCTTGAGGTAATATTATTGGATATTTCGAGGTAAGAGAGAGGCCAAAGCCAATGAAAATGCCATAGGATGAAACAACAAGCTTGCACAGTTGGAGCCAAACTAAGAGCAAGAAATCACTGCTAAGGTGTAGGAGAAGCCAAACACGTGAATCCCTAGAGCATGGAAGAATATGTAGGAATCTAGATCACAATTTGATCCAATTGTGTGTGTGTGTATCTTGCAATATATTTTCAATAAAGGAATCAAAGAGATCAAAAGACTTTATAAAGAAGAAAGGAACAATTTAAGAAGGTGATGGAAACACCAAAATCCATAAGTGAACCTTAGGTTAGTCGTTGGAAGGAGTGATTTGTATGGAAAAGACATAGCATGAATTTTAAGCATAAATAACATAAAGAAACAAAATATCAAGAAGTAGCAAGTTGCATGACAAAGAGAGAATAGTGGGACATGGTGTTGGCGTAAAATCGAGACCAGGGTTCTCGAAAGTTACCAACAAATGGTACTGTTGTAGTCTAACATCATTGGCATATTCAACCTTCTGTAAGGGAATGAAGTCTCACCCGAAGTGCATCTGAGATGTGTGTGGTGAAGCAAGTCGAAAAGAATGCAACATCTAAAGCATCTAATAATTAATTGGAATCATATAAGAAATATCAATGGCATACATAACATTGATCAAGTAACAAACATACGAGACATAAGTAATTGTGCAACAGAAAAACAGATTCATACAAATCACGATAGATCAATAAAAAGGAAATTTTAGGGCCCAACAATCCTTGTATTATCATCATTGCTAAGTTGTCATACATTGAGTACATCTCTCATGCTATATCTT
>ML786484.1:97763-111163 GCA_009831015.1 Picea engelmannii | reverse complement strand
AGGATGATGTTTCTTTTAAGGGGGAGGGGAATGTAACACCTTGTTTTACCCCATGATTGTAATTATGATAAAACTTCATATAATGTGTTATGAAGCTTGTGATCATTTTTTAATTAATGAAAAATATTAGATGATTGACTGAGAGGGAACAACCTTGAAAGTATTAGCCATGATATCACAAGTGGAATTGATGAAGAGGGTTGGTGAGGTGGAGCTGAGATGTTTCAGTGAAGAAAATAGGAAACTTGCTTAGCAATCTAGCCTATGCTTGCAAGAATTAAACACACACACACATACACACACTTGCCAACATACCCAAATCAGTATGGAGCCACATGAGCAATTATGAAGAACAAGACTGGTAGTTGAGGTAGTTAATAACTGTTAATAGTTTGGTCTCTCTAGGAAGGAAAAGGGGTCAATTGAAATGGACTGACACAAAGGACTCCAAGGATTTCCCCTGCAATATTGGGATTGTAGGTAGTAGGTCTCATATATAGGAAGCCACAGGAATCTCGATGGATTGGTGGAAGAAGAGGCCAAAGGTGGAAAAACACCACTAGATACTAGGCATAAAATAGAGAGAGGGAGACAACACAAGTTTTTACTAGGGAAAGAGAGAACGCATGAGGGCATGCACACACAAAGGGATGGGAAATAGGGAACGAAGCATGAAATATCTTGAGAAGAGCCAATCTAAGAAGGAACGAGTGAGTAGCAAACTCACAGAGCAACGGTGCAGTGAACATAGGTGTTCATGGGCACATATTGAAGAAGAGAAGAAATTGGAAATCTTTCCTTGAAGAAAACATGAAGCTTGTCCAATGTATTGATGATCATCCTGAGACAGAGAATACTTGGATCCAGACTGAAGCTATAGAGGGTTGCATCTTGGTACTTACTAGATAGAAACCGACATTGGAAAGGGATGTCGTTGATGGATTGTATAACAGAGAAGGGACTCCCTTGTGCAGAGGAAATCCAGTTGATAAACTACTTGATAAACATGTGGAATCCATGAGCTCAGTGGAAGGGGGAAACTTCTATTATTGACAATGGAGGAAGGAGATTAACCTTCCTAGACCATTAAGAGCATGGAAACTAGTTGAATCATTCTCTTGTGGCATCATGGTTTGGCACATGGGTGGCGTGTTGTAGGAAGGCACTCTATAGTATGGCCTAAGGTTGGGAGGAAAGGCATCGTCTCTCATTGAGTTGGTGGTGGCTATTTCCCTGATCAGATAAGTGATTAACTCGATTTGCTTGAAATGTGTAAATGATGTGAGCGCGTGTTTGTTTGATTTAAAAGGAAAATATGAATTCTTGTAATTAATGAATTGAATGCCTGAGTAAATGGGTTATGCTTGTTGTGGTCTTTATTTAATATGTTAAATCATGAAAATGAACAAGTATGGACAGTCTACATCCTTATGGATCTTGCAGCAGTGGACGAAAGTTTCTAGGACATGGACAAAACCTTCATTTGTACAACGACATGAGTGCCCAAGTGTCTGGGAGGTCTCTCTGAGGAATAGAGGACTTTGAGTTCTAAGGAAATCCCAAACTTTAAGTGGAAAGCTTACAAGTTATGCAAGATTCTTCTTTTTTATGAAGTTAGGGAGTTTTCAATGACCTTAGATTAGGTTGAGAAATATTGAAGGCCTAGTAAGACCTTAAAAAACCCCTGAAATTAATGAAGTCCCAAAGTCGAAGTGTTATCTAATAGAAAAACCTTGTGTTGAGTTGGGGAAATTAACAACCATCAATCTGGTAGGGCAGAGTGGATCAAAACCTTTTTTCAGGGAAGGCATCATTGTTGGGAGCGATTAAGTGATGTGACTTGTGTGAAGTCTGACAACGATGAGGACTTGTGAAAGAGAGAGAACTGTCAATTGGTACATAGGTGAGATTTGATCTCTATTGTAGATTATCATGGGATTTCGTTCAGGTTTGGAAAGGGGATGATGACATCATGATGACATGGTGTGCTAGCACGGTAGCTAGCATGCCTCTAAGGGTGAAAAGTTTCAAGCTGAATGGTCAATGAGACAAGAGTGGTCCTAGAGGGTTTGAATCCCTAAACTCTTTGATTCCAATCTAAACTGTCATATCTAGATGTTGTTAGATCCTAGTCGTTTGTCAGAGGATGGCGAGCAGAGGTCTGGAGTGAGGTATGGAGAATGAATCGATGACGAAAAGGGACTCAGGGTTAAATGATAGTCGTTGGTCGGTGGAGAGGCGAGATGGAATCTCAGGCGTGGATTTGTGTAGGCCCCACCCTCTCATTGTAGAAGAGGTCAAGGATATGGACATTATCCATCGTGCAAGATGGATTCGTAGAAGAAATATGTGCCATTGAATGTCAGAATATGAGGGCCATCGGATCTAAGGATTGGACCCACTAGAGCAATCATCGTCGGAACAAGGTACTTGGGGTGAGTGATATCTCGTGGGAGATAGATCCCGATGATGATGAGGAAAGGTGTCACGAATTCAGAACCATTGCATGGTGAGCCATATGGAAGGTGCCACATCGATGCCACATTAGTGCCAGATCAGATGGCACAAGTGGTAGTAAGCTATGTGGATGCCATGTGGAAATAAGGTAGATTTGTCAATGACAGCCTGAAAACTTCATGAGGCTGAAACTTTAGATCCAAAGATCGGATCAAGGTATGGTTATAGTCTTTGTAAATCTCTCAGCGAGAAAAATCCATCCATGGTCTTTAGAAATGGATAAGAGTTGATTCAAGAAGGAAAGTTTTAACATCCCACTAGCCTAAGAGAGGGTTAGGAGGTCAGGTGTGTCACAAATTTGTATGAATTGGTTGTTGAATTTGGATGGCATGTGTCTATTCTGTGTGACATTGGAAGGATTTCTCATTGTCAACATGGAAAATAAGTAGAAAGGCATCACCAAATGCTAGAAAACAACTATCAGCTGATTTTTGTTGCAGTTGTGGGCCAGGTTGGCTCAAAGCAACAAAATTCAAAGACTAAAAACAATGCTCTAAATGGAAATGGTGAAAGATTAGGTATTTTTCAATCCATAGTTGATTTCAATCAATGAGCATAGACCCCATGGAGGTGGAAGAACACTGGTCTGGTGGGCCATTATGGAAATGTAACATGTCAATCAATGTTGAATGGCACATAACATAGTATTATTGGAAGGCATTTGCATAGAACCAACTCAGAGACAAATTGTTGTAAATTGAAAGGATTATTAATCTCTCAAGCAATGAATACTTTAATGGGCCTTATACTAGGGAGCTAGTGGAACTCAAAGGATTCAATTATTGATTAAAAGGGAGATCCCCAACTTTATGCTATGAGTTGAATATTTATCAAAATGTATATGAATTTGTTGATTGCATGTGCTAATTCTTTTATTCTTTTGTTTTACTTATAGGTATAATGATGACTATGTTGGTTTTGACTATCAAGAAGATGGATCACGAAGAAAAATTCTAGGTTCAACGAGTGCACATATTGGACAGGAAGATCAAAGCACTTTTTGTAGAGTTTTGAAGAACTCTTATTGTGCAGTTGTATATAGATGCACTAAGGACAATGCATAAATAAGGGGGAGGGGAATTTAATACCCAAGCTTGATCTTTAGATTGTAAATATATTTTATATGTGATGCTTAAGTTGGTGAGCTGGTATAATTGGGCCAGATCACTTGTAAAGAGGATAAAAGGATAGATAAGTTGTATTATAAATTGTACATATGCACTAATAAATAAACACCATGATTGTAGACCAAGGGACGAAAAGAGTAAGGGGGGAGAAGACTCCACAAGTGGAAAAAGGTGGCTAAGGGCTAGGTAAAGGGGGCTAAGCCAAATATAAGATAATAATTCCCTAAAACATTATATTATTATATTATATTATATTATAATATAATATAAAAAGGGTGCATGCATATTTAAAAGGGAAATTTAATATAAATTCTTCATTCCATTCTCACCAAGAGTTGATCTAGGGGTGATGGTGACATAGAGTATGGAGTTTACCCGTAGATCCTAGGTGGACTTGGGTGTGTGTACACTTCTCCTTAGGTTTCCTTAGAGAAGGCTTGAGTCCCAGAGAGAGAAGTGTGGGGATAGGTTCCCTGGTTTGAGACCTGGAGGATACCTGGAGACCTCTGAGGGTAGCTGGAACTCCTCAAGCCACAATGCTCTGAGACTTCTTGGCTGGCCTATGTTGGATCCATACAAGGGTAGTGGTGTCACTCGAGGGATCACGAAGTGGAGAAGGGGGCACACTACCTTGGTTTGTGCAGGCTGATGGGGAATGAGAAACTGTAGGTTGGAGTTCTACTGAGATTTTCTACCTTGGCCTAGACCTTGTTGGTACTGACTATGGACCATAGCTAGCTAGGACGCTTTTTTCGTAGTGGAGTAATATCCCCAGCTCGTGGGTGACTCATTCCTGAGAGATCATGAACAATGTGGTATATAGCTGGAAGGAATGTCGAAGGTCTGCAACTAGTCAATGTTTTCATAAAATATAAGTGCCATGTTTTTTTTTGTTATACTGTGTAATTATGTGTTAAATTGTTGTATGCCTATAGAACTATGTGTATATACACATTTCTGAATTTCTATGTGTTAAGCATAATTTTTCATATAAAATTGTATGATGGAGTGGGTGTTGTGTTGTATGTTATCAAAGGTTGGTTGTTTTTATGGTGAAATCAGAGGGAAATTGATGGAATTTCCGAGTACCCTTCCATCCTAGCATTCACTGAGGTGGTCGGGTACACTATAGTGGTCCACCACCCAAACGAAACTAGTCATGCAATTCAATTTTCTACAAAACATACTTCTTCCCAATATACACTTCAATCAATGCATAGCACTAGATCTACCATTGTAGAAATGAAGTACTTAGTAGTGAAAAAATTCTTATAGGGAGGGTTGATACCTCCCTTCCCTATTTTTTCTACAAGATCCCTTGACGCAACAATGTTGAATAATCCTAGGTAAGAGAGGGGCCAAAGCCAATGAAGATGCCATAGGATGAAACAACAAGATTCCAAGTTTAGAGCCAAACTAAGAAGTAAGAGATCCCCATTGGCATGCTCAAGAAGAAAAGTACAAGAAACTCCACAACATGGAAGGAGATTTAGGAAGTTAGATCATGCTTTGATTAAATTCCCAGTGTGTATCTTGCAATATATTTTCAAGAAAGGAATCAATGAGTTCAAGAGATTTTAAAAAGAGGAGAGGATCAATATAAATAGGCAAGGGAAATAGCCCAAGGTGTAAATGAATGTTAGGTTAGTCATTGGAGAGAATGATTTGTACAGAAAATCCATAGCATGAATTTAAAGCATCTATAACACAAAGAAATGAGATATAAAAAGAAACAAGTTGAATGATAGGAGGTGAATAGTGGATGTGGGACAAACAAATATAACTAATATGAGAATAAAGCATCAATTAAAATATTAATTTATATGTGAGAAAATATAACTACCATGTAAGAAAGATAACAACTAGAATATGAAACATAAGATGTAAGTCTCATCACAATCAAACTAGACTAGCATGAAGACTATGAAAGTAAATGCTAAAATAGAATGAAAAATGAGGTACAATAAGATAATCTTACCTACGATTACCTAAATGTAAGTGATTTGGTGAGAGAGAACATTTTTACTATGCCATATTAGGGAAGATATCCCTCTTGGGCTTGCCAACAAAGTAAATGTGAGTAATGAAAAGAAAGATCTAGAAAGAGAAATATGAGTTTGATAGCTGAAATAAAAAATTCAAAGGAACAAGAGTTAGAAGTACCATACTTGTACTTACTTGAGGATGGGAGTAAAGGGCGTGGGAGCCTACTAAGGAATCTAAAATATATGAGTGTGGTAATATCATTGACAAAAAAATATAACCATAGATGCTAATGGCTCACCGCAAATGAGGAGGGAATAAAAATACCAACTCTCAAAGAAGGATGAAAAGAAAGGAAAAGTAATAAGAGGGGAAGAAATAAGATGTTGAAATGCTAGGGATGAATCAATGAAGGCAAGAAATAAGAGAATAAGTGATTATAGGACTTAACAAGCAAAGGAAAGAGGTGAAAGGTGGCAATGATAGAACTAAAGTAGCAAAGATAAGAGCGAAGAGGTGACAATGTTGGTTGAGCTAGCGAAGGAAAGAGGCAATAGGTGTCAAAACTAGAACTTAAATAGTGAAGGAAAGAGGCCTGATGTGGCAATGCTCATGAATTCAAGAGTTGACAGGAAGAGGACATTAGAGGAAAGGTCGAAGAGGAAATCCCATAGTTGTAGGCTATAGGATGTGACAACTGATAAGAAAGTCCCCATGAGGTGAAGGAGAGGCATGGTGATTGATATTTTATAGGGATAATCCATCTTGAATTGGTCCTACTAAAGATGACAACCTAGATAAAGCCATCACTAGAGAAGAACAAGGAAAGAGGCAGCAAAAAATAAGAAAAATGATGAGGGGTGCTACTAATTTCTTGGGGAAACTAACGATGAGAGGACTATGTTGGTCCCAAAATGCTCACATTCTAAAACCATGCTTCACTCAACTCGATAAACCATATTAAAATATGGAAACCTTTGAAGGATAGTATAAACCTCAGCTTGCTAGCAAAAGGTTAGGAGTGGAAGGCAAGTCTGTCCTTGAACATCCAATGGAACTAGGTAGATAAAAAAAAATTAGGGTACTTCAATTAGCATTAAAAATAATTAGATAAAAAGAAATTAACAAAAGAAACCAAACTAACTCCCCATTAAATTTACCAAAATCCTTTGGTGAGACAATTAACCCAAGTGTTAGAAATTAAAGAGGGAAGAAATGGAAAGAACTCGCTTAAAAGAACATAATTGGGATAAAAATGAGATTTGTGACAAGCCTCCAAGAGAGTGGTCCAACTTCTGAACAAAACTACACATGTAGTTCAATTCTCCTATAAAACATACTTGTAACCAATTTGTAATGCAAGTTAATGCATAGCACTAGATTTACCATAGTAGTAATGAAGTAATAAATTCTAAAAAAAGTTCCCTTGGGAGGGTTGATACCTCCCTTTCCCTATTTGTGTTGCAACCTCCCTTTCCCTATTTGTGTTTCAACCTCCCTTGAGGTAATATTATTGGATATTTCGAGGTAAGAGAGAGGCCAAAGCCAATGAAAATGCCATAGGATGAAACAACAAGCTTGCACAGTTGGAGCCAAACTAAGAGCAAGAAATCACTGCTAAGGTGTAGGAGAAGCCAAACACGTGAATCCCTAGAGCATGGAAGAATATGTAGGAATCTAGATCACAATTTGATCCAATTGTGTGTGTGTGTATCTTGCAATATATTTTCAATAAAGGAATCAAAGAGATCAAAAGACTTTATAAAGAAGAAAGGAACAATTTAAGAAGGTGATGGAAACACCAAAATCCATAAGTGAACCTTAGGTTAGTCGTTGGAAGGAGTGATTTGTATGGAAAAGACATAGCATGAATTTTAAGCATAAATAACATAAAGAAACAAAATATCAAGAAGTAGCAAGTTGCATGACAAAGAGAGAATAGTGGGACATGGTGTTGGCGTAAAATCGAGACCAGGGTTCTCGAAAGTTACCAACAAATGGTACTGTTGTAGTCTAACATCATTGGCATATTCAACCTTCTGTAAGGGAATGAAGTCTCACCCGAAGTGCATCTGAGATGTGTGTGGTGAAGCAAGTCGAAAAGAATGCAACATCTAAAGCATCTAATAATTAATTGGAATCATATAAGAAATATCAATGGCATACATAACATTGATCAAGTAACAAACATACGAGACATAAGTAATTGTGCAACAGAAAAACAGATTCATACAAATCACGATAGATCAATAAAAAGGAAATTTTAGGGCCCAACAATCCTTGTATTATCATCATTGCTAAGTTGTCATACATTGAGTACATCTCTCATGCTATATCTTGTGCAAGTAAAATTAGTCCCAAAACCCATTACAGACTCCACCCTTACTACAGAAGCATAATACTCATATGAAAACCCATTACAAAGTTTTGTCAAAATTATAAGGACTCAATCCCAACCCAACCAACAATAATGACAATCTATTCTTTCTGTGTGCCTCATTTACTAGTGTTAATATTATGGTAGTTGTGGGAGGTATTTACCTCCACGTGTAAACCTGACGACAATAGAAGACTCCGGAAAACAAGAGAAAACCCTAATGAGTTGGCTAATAACCCTAGAAGTCTTGTCAGCTCAAGAAGATAATTTATATTAGGTTATTAGCCTCCAAGAGGAGAAGTTGGCCAGAAATAATAATAATACACTGAACAAACACATATCCAGAAGGAGAAGTCGGCCCCAACAAATCTGGCAGAACCAGTATAAATACAGGGTGCCATTCTCATTTGACACATCTAAGAATCGCAAAGTAGCAAGTGGTGTGCACTGCAGTTCCCAGTTTGGT
The DNA here is from genome assembly GCA_009831015.1 of Picea engelmannii. Classification (NCBI taxonomy): domain Eukaryota; kingdom Viridiplantae; phylum Streptophyta; class Pinopsida; order Pinales; family Pinaceae; genus Picea; species Picea engelmannii. Next base: position 102,693 of record ML786484.1, on the reverse strand, counting down.
ACGCACGTATGGAGGAGAGCTACAGGTGTAGCTGCTCCAGCTAGCAGTTTCAGTATTGGCTTGGACTATCTCTTGTCTAGGGTTTGGACTATCTGATCAGCTATTGTTGGTGCACTATCCTTGGAGGAAGATGCACTACACCTTGTTTGGCTATCTAGCCTAGGGTTTTCTTCTGGAGTAATTCTCAGTTAAGGTTAAGGTGCTCGGAGGGTGGCTTCGGCCTATGGTTGGGTGATGAGGGTATCGTCAGTGGTAAAATGAGCACACCATATTCTATATTCTGACAGGTTATGGGCCCACTCCTCCTTCATTCAGTCTAAACGCTGGAAGGAAACATAGCTGCTAGGATATTGAGCTCGCTAAGGAACTGTCACTAGGGTTACTAGCAGAAGCAGCTCCCAAGACACTGTCGCTAGGGTTACTAGCAGGAGTAGTTGCAGAAACCCTAAACCTCTTATTGAGGCACCTTGAGTGAAGAGATTGACCTAATCTCCGAATAGATCAGTGCGCCCTAGCCTAGCGCATCTTCTGATACTCTCAGCAAGCCAAGACGTGAAGTTTGAATTTCTGGTCAAATCTAGGGTTTGACCAAGCCAAGAAGCCATGATGAACTCCATGAAGTCTAAGAACAAGTTAGATGGAGCCTCTAACTTCAGATCATGGAAGACAAGGATTGACCTCATCCTTGCCAAGAATAAAGTGTTGGATATTGTGAAGCCAGAGTTTGAAAAAGGAAAAGAGAAGGAACCGCAGAACGTTGCAGCTATGGAGAAGTTCAAAGATGTTGACATCAATGCCATGAGTATCATAGTGGATTCTATAAAAGACCACTTGATACCCTACATCTCCCATCTTGACTCATCAAAGAAGATGTACGATGCCCTAACAAATATCTTCTCAGTCAGAAACATCGGACAAATTATGAGCCTGAAAAATGAGCTTTGTGACATGAAGATGAATGAGGATGACAACATAACATCATACTTTGTAAGGATCTCCCAGTTAAGAGACCAACTATAGGCTATTGAAGAGATCACTTTAGAAAAGGAATTGGTAAACATAGTACTCAATGGTCTTCCCAAGACATGGGATGCCTTTGCTGCAAGCATGAATACAAGGAAGGAGTATCCGACATTTGAAGAACTTTGGACTTGTTTTGCTCAAGAAGAATCAAGGATCAATACAAAAGAGAAACCCCAAAAGAAGTACGACGATCAAGCTTTCATAGCAAGATTCAAGAACTTCAGGAACAAAAGGAAGTTTGGTTCAAGGAGGAAGCCAAATCAAGAGAAAGACATTTCAGAAGTGCAATGCTTCAACTGTTAAAAGTATGGTCACTACAAGAATCATTGTCCTGAGCTAAAGAAAAGGAAGGAGAAACACGAAGCATCGATTGTCGAAGAAAAGGAACCTACAAAGAAGACTAAGCAGGATGGAAGAGACTTCTTCTTCTAAAAGGTAACAACACTCTTCTTATTTCTTGTTTGCATCGTCTCTATACATATCTTGTTTGCATCATCTCTATACATATCTTGTATATCTATCTCTTGGAAGATAATGTGTTCCAAGAAGAACTATACCTATTGTTGAAACAGATCTTAAATTTTTTATCCTTAAGGCCTAAATTTTTTCTTTTTCGGGTTTCGTCTTTTCATAAAACAAGAGTTTCGTATCATTTCTAAATACACGATACCTTTTTCTTAATTTTTTTAATTTTTCGGATAATGAAAGGGAAAAAGGTTTACAAAAATTATAAAACTCCCGATGCTTTTTATTTGAAAATTATTTAAAACGTGTTAAAATTTAAACTAACCATTTTTAAATTAAGCTTAAAAGAATTTTCGGGATTCGGGGTTTCCTACAAACAAATTTTTGATGCAAATCAAATCGTGAAATACTGATCCCCAATTTCCCAAAACGTTGGAATCTTAATTTAAACATGAATTAATTTAGTCTAGTATAAGAAAGGTTAAGGGTTAAAATAATTATGTCGCGATTTCGAGATTCGCGGTTCAGTGAGAGCACATCTCCTGTCATCATGTTTCCTGAAATCCTGAATTACGAAACCTCGATCCACAAGTCACGTTAAATTAAACTAATTTTGTTTTTGCCTTAATCGTGATTATTTAGTTAACTAAGATAAGTTAAGTCCTATTTAAAAAACAAGCCATCGCGATTTCGCAATTTCGGAGATCAGATTTTATTGATAACATACTTCTCAACATCAGGATTTCCGAAATCCCGAAAACGTCTAATCTCAATTAATTAATGTGCTAAAAGCGTTTAAATCTTAATTAAAACATCGCGATTTCGCGATTTCACATTTTCGGAAATCGTTTTTCATTGACGACATACCTCTCGACATCAGGATTTTCGAAACCTCGAAAAATGAAGTTTTCATCTTTAAACTATGATTAACACTAATTAACCTTTTTTTTCAAAAAACAAGATTAATGGTAATCATTCTTAGGTGTTCATTCATGTTTCGCTTACCAATTAAGTAGGTTTCTCGTTTTCTTCAAAAACCCGAAGGTGCCTAAATACGGACATTAAATGCGTATCTCGGAAAAATATCTTCCGCATTAAGAGCTTTAAATTCGTGACAGCTGTGCAAATCTTGTCATTTTTTAAATGTATTCAAAATAAACATTCGAATGTTTGTGTTTTCATTTTAAGTTGATCTTGTTCATCCATTTTCTGTGACAGGTTTTCAATTAAACGCAGAAGTCATGGCACCCAAAAAGGCACCGAAGAAGAATGAAGACACACAGGAAGGAGATATTATCTCTGACACCACTCCACATGCTATAGATTCTATTAAATCTTGGACTCAAATCTCTGAATTGTTGGAATACGAGTTTGAGAATGCTCATCCTGATTCTGAAAATCATTTCCAAGACATAGCTGAGTCAGAGCTTCATAAGATCGTTGCGTGCCCGAGGCTTGTGGCATACATTGATATGATCATCTAGGCTCTAGATAAGGTCGATATCCCAACAAGGAGTATTTTAAACGAGCAAGGAGCTATCGTCGGCTCATGCAGACCAAAGCACATTCAAGTAATGTACAAACTCTCGCCTAATCCTAAACATACTTTTAATGCTGAATTTTTAGCAGAGTTTCAAAGAAAAGAATGTATTGAGGCAGACCAGACATATCCCGATATGATTAGAGGATGGGCGAGGTGTCAAGCAAAGTTTAGAGCTGATTCCCATGGGATTTATGCTACAACATCCTTAAATGAATACATGGTATATGTATCCATTATGTTATGTAGACTTTTCGGGAGGAAATACCCCTGTCATTTTCATGCAGATTGGGTGCCCTTTTTAGAGGAAGCTTCAGAAGGAAATGGTTTTAACTGGCATAAGATTTTGTTAGATAACCTAACATAAGAAATCTTAAATTACAAAGCAACAAAATCAAAGGGACAACCAACATCTTTTTATATGTCTGCATACATTATGGATGCAATCTATTTTGTGACTCCCTTTCCATTAATGAATTGGAGTTGGAGCATTTCCTGTCCAGAACCCATTCATAAATATCACTCGGCCCTTTGGGAAGAAAATGCTAAAGACACATTTTACGAGGTTTGTCATTTTATTATTATTCCTATGCACATAATGTTTTTTGGATGTGAACCCCCTCGCATTTCTGATGCAATCACAGAAAGTCTTAAAGCAGTTGTCGACTGGTTTATTGAGGAAATTTTTTCCTACATTAGGGTTTATGGTTGTTCCATTCCCCCTCAAGCACTCCCTAAATTCCTACCAGACATATTGGTGTGCAGGGAGGTATCTTATCAAATAGTAAAGGGTGGTGTTGGATTAGAATTAAAAGCAGCTCAGAAGAAATCATGGCCATCTTTCCTTGTTCATATTGGGAAATTTTCTTTATTAAATTTAGGCCATTCTAAGGTAGAGGTTGAGTCATTAGAAGAAGTGAAATTAGTAGATATTGAACACAGAAAATATGACCCCTACAGTGGTGATTTTAAGAACCCCCCCTAAATTTATATGTATAATAATTGGGCGAATCTCCATGATACATAGGAAAAATTGAAGGCTATTTTATTAATAATATAATATGTATATATAATTTTTTGGCGAATCTTTTAGTTGATAATATAATCTTGTAAAATCTTGGCGAATCTTTCACTGAATTATAAAATCTTGTAAAATCTTGGTGAATCTTTCACTTAATTATTAAAACCTTTAAAGTCTTGGTGAATTTTTTGTAAAGAAGTCTTCTTCCTTGTCCCATATGCTAGCCTAGTTAATATATCATAGAAGTCATATGTCATATGATGGATGATATAATAGAAGGTGTTCTGGCATAACCTAGGTCTGAACAATCGAGGCAGCTGCCTGGGAAGTGGATTGTAGAGTGCCACGGTACTTCCACCCACCTTGGCATTTATCTTCAAGGCCAAATTTGTGAGATATTGTGAAGAAAGACTGTAGAAATGTGAGTAGATACAACACTGTGTCACAACTCCTATACTAGTCTCACAGATTCTCTTTAAATCTGCATATCCTCTATGCTTTCTTTCCATGACACACACTAATAGATCCAGATTCCTAGATGCACTATCATATATTTTTATCAGCTTTGCTTCCAAAATATTTGCATTCTCTAGTGTCTGCATTTTTTCAAAACGAGGGTGCACAATAGTAGATCTATTTAGGGGTATTCCAAGTTGAGCACACCTTTGAGCCAGTCCCACAATGAACTTGCCTACATTACTCTGTTGTTCAGCATTTCCACCAAAGCTGATCAATGCACATCTCACTATAATTCTTCCTTCAACCACATGACTTTCTAGCAAATTCCACTGTCTATCCTGCCGAAATGGAGTAAGATCCTTAACTTGACCACCATTCCCAAGCTTCAACTTTGGTGGTTGAAGAATTCTTCCATTCAATTT
>ML786484.1:67205-80276 GCA_009831015.1 Picea engelmannii | reverse complement strand
GGAAACCCATACAGGGTAAAAACCTCTTTTTCTTTATATGATAAGTAATAGTTACATTCTTTACATTATCATACATATGAGAACCAACTCATAATGAGGCTACAACCTCAGTTTTTCAAGCTGCTACTTGCTGAGAGCACCAAATCTCTATTTTCTCTAGAACCCACTAGAAGGAAGCACCAACTCCCTAGTTTCTCTAGCACCAACTAGAAGGAAGCACCAACTCCCTAGTTTCTCTAGCACCAACTAGAAGGAAGCACCAACTCCCTGAGTGTTTCCAGCACCAACTTCCAATCATACAGGAAACCAACCTGTATAACAGAGAACAATAGTTCTCCCTTGCACCACCCTGCCACCCTGGTTTCTCTGGCTGCAACCAGATGGAAGCTACAACTCCCTGTGTTCAAGCACCCACTTGAACCTATGAGGAAAACAGTCCTCCCTAGCACCTCCCTTCCACTGTGAAATATAAATCTTTGCTACTGAAACTTATTACAGTGATAGAATGTTCAACAATGGCTTACCAGACTCATCATTGTTCTGCTGCATTCCGTTGCTCTGTTTGCCTCACTGCCTTCCTGCACACATGACTTGCGCTGTATGTTCTTCTACTTTTTATGCTCTGTGTGCCATGTCCATTCACTGCACAGTTCCTCTTCTATTCAATTTAGCTGCTGCACTCTCCTCCTTCTTCACACATGAATCACCTTCAACAATAACAACCACAACAACTCCAACAGCAACAACAACCCCATCTCTTCTCTATACCGTGTACTTATATCTTCTGTCACCTTGTGCATGCAATGCTCACAATACCCTTGCATACTCACACCACGTCGATATCCTCCACCTCTCGAGTGCTCTGCCTGATAATCATGGTAACTCTTCAACTTCTCTGGTGGTTTTCCCACATGTTCAACATCACTAGGTGTTATGATGAGATTCCTCAGCCTCTATGGAAGTTGAGACTCTTTGTCTTCTCTAGCATAGTCGAGCTTATCCTTTTTATTTCAGTTACATGCTCCAACCCTCATCCAGTTGTCAATTTCCTCCACTAATCGTCTTCATTCCACTGGCAGATTCCTTGTAACTCTTTAGCTCCTCTGGAAATCACACAGAAGTCTCTTCGCATCCTCTGGTAGAAACCATCAATGGTTTCTAGTAGTTACACTGTGAGGATCAATATTAACCCTCCGATCATGCTCATGTTCACCTCTATCGTTGGATTAGATGTGAAGGGTATTGTCGTTATTTACCCGTTTCAAACTTTCGAAATTCGGAGATTCTGCGATGAGACATCTTGAGTCTCCATGTCATGAGCTCCGAAAAGGAGCTTGGATACTCTAGCTCCCTCCTCTATGTGACCACAGGCGGTGACCACCGGATACACCGACAATTCACCTTTTCAGTATTTCGGCATTCGTATGATCCAGTGTCTCGACACTCCTAGACGCGATCCCCGAAATTCCGAGGTGGAGCTCATCTGCACTAGGTCCTTCCTCCACATGACCACAGGTTGCGCTAAAAGGAACTACGAACTCATGATCTTCATCGACCCTAATCGACGGTCCATGATCTCGATGAATCAACGGTCCAGATCTTTTCACGATCTCGCATCTCGTTGTTCCTTAGATGGAGGTTCTCATCACTCCAAGTCGCGATAGGTGAAGCTCCGAGACGGAGCTCAGATCAATGGTCCATGTTCTTGGTGATCCAACGATCCTGATCTTTTCGCAATCTCGCATCTCGTTGTTCCTTAGATGGAGGTTCTCGTCACTCCAAGTCGCGATAGGCGAAGCTCCGAGATGGAGCTCAGATCAACGGTCCACGTTCTTGGTGATCCGACGGACCTAATCTTTTCGTGATCTTGCATCTCGTTGTTCCTTATATGGAGGTTCTCGTGACTCCAAGTCGCAATAGGCGAAACTCCGAGATGGACCTGGATCAACGGTCCAGAATCTTGGTGTATTGACGATCCAGATCTCTTTGTGAATTCGTATCTTGCAGTTCCTATGATGAAGGGTCTCATCACTCCAAGTCATGATAGCCGAGACTCCGAGATGGAGTTGGATCAATGGTCAAGATCAAACCGTGATCTAACGGCTAAGATCAAACCTCGATCTGATGGCTAATATCAAACACCGTTCCTTTGACTTTCCAGTCAGCGACATGATGATCTTTCGCCATGTGTCCTATGGACCCAATGGTTCAGATCTTGTCGTGATTTCGACACTTCACAGGCCTTCTTCATGCTTGATCAACGGTCCACATTCCTTGGTGATCTGATGGTCAAGATCTTTCCATGAATTCCCATATCGCTAGTTTGAGCCTCTTTCCTTTGAATTTCCTGACCTGCGAAACTCTGAAATGGAGTCTTTGTGGTGCTCTGATCTTTCACCACGCATCCTCTTGATCCAACAGACCATGATTTTCATATCCGCCTTGCAGCTTCACCATATCTAACAGATATTGGTCCTTCGTACTTACCCCAGATCCTACGGCCCAGATCTTCTCGTGATTCCACCACTTCGTCGTGTGAGTTCTCGACACCTTCAAGTCTCGATCTATGAAACCCCGAAATGGAGTCAGACCAACATAATTTGGCCTTTCGCATTTCGCCTCTTCTTGCACTTTAATGAATGTGCAGGTTCTCCTTGATCCAACAATGGTCGGATCTTATGCTCAGATCTGACGCCTAAGATCTGTCCTCCTCTTATGCGTGTTCTTCTTGTATACAAACAAATCTGATGGTCCTCCTTCTTTCGGGAATTTTGAAAGAGATCCAACGATCACTGACGCTTCTCCTCCTAAGCTTACTCATCCTCCTTACTTGGAAGAATTTCTAAGTGTCAAGGGCCTCGACCTTTGATCCGCCTGAGATCCTGAGTACACTGTCTCTCTTGAGCTTTAGCAGTGAGTTAATCTCATCCCTGGTGCACACCTACACACTGCATTTGACTCCGCGCTAATTCCTCCAGAGCTTACTTTGTTCTTGTTTTGCCATCGATGCACACTCTGATCCTACCATCAATGACAAGATCACTTTACCTGTTAAACTTACCTACAATCCTCTGCACTATCTCTTCTGAACTTATCGAGCTTGCTCTACAGCTTCTTCCTAAATACTTCTGATGCTCATTTGTTACATTCTTCCTGTACTCATGCCATCTTCACTGATGTTCTTGCCATCAATGACAAGCATATGCTTCCTGTTAAACATTTTCCAACAATATCCCCCTTTGGCATTGATGGCAACAAAGGCACCCAGATTCTTTTCTCCCCCTTTGACATCAATGTCAAAGAGAACATGCTCCCCCTGAGATGTGGTAGTAATTTTAGGAGGTTTCAGATATTAAGCCAACACAAACTCCCCCTGATGGAATGGACTCTCTTATTCTAGGCCTGCAAATGTTTGTATCCAAGCCAGAGTCTTCTTTTTCTTATTCTTGGACCTGTTCATCTTCAGCTTCCGTTGTATCCTCTGTAGAATACTAAAAAAAAATGCTCACCTCTCTTACTCGGACTCCTTCATCAACCTTTTCTTCTCATGAGTGGATGACTCCCCCTGTCACTGTTATCTCTCTGCTTCTGACTCTTTTCCCCTTTTGTTCCTAAAGGATAACTTTCCTTGACAAGGTATTTCCTCTTGTTACTTCTACAGGATGTCATGTATATCATTTTGTAAAACAAATTTCTGTTGTTGAAGAGGCTGCTATCCCACTGACACTCTGCGTAATTGTTTCTTGTTACTATTCAAACAACCCTTGGATCTCTCCATTGATTCTTATCGATTTCTAATGCTGCATTTCATATTTCTTCCATGATGCATACAATCCAAGGTTTTTATCTCCATATTCAATCACAAGAGAAAACTGCTACACTCATTCTCATACTTGTTTTTCTTTCTCACAAATGAAGGACCTGTATCAGGTTTCTTAGGACCACTGATTTCTACCTTGTTGAGTCCAATACCAGATTTGTCATTTGGTGATCTCTGGCTATCCAAGACCTTGTCCAGATTCATGGAACTACTCAAGAACTTGATTTGGGTGTCTGCCTTCTCAACCTTCAAGACTTTTGCTTCCTGTTTATGACATGGTTCTTCTCCTACTTCATCCATGGGGTTAAGGCTAGCTGAACATGCTTTTATTGTATCTGAATCTTCTTCTTTACTTGCAGGGGAGGACTCAATTTCAACATCATTAATTTTCTTTATACTTTTATTCACCACTTGTCCTGAGTTTATATTTACCTTACATTCTTTGGACATGAGCACCTCTTCACTACCTCTGTCACATTTTTGACTTGTATTGAGCAAATTATGTTTCAGACCATCCACAAGCAGAACGTACTGGGCATCTCCTTTGTCATTACTCAAACTCATCATCCCTCTATCCTTGATTTTACCTGGTTCATCATTTTCAAGGATCACATTTCCTGGTTTTCTTTTATTTATGGACAGTAGCTTATCCTTGTCTCTAGTCATGTGCTTGGAACATCCACTGTCTATATTCCCAGAGGCCTTTTGTTTTTGAGTTGAAAGTGCTTGACCACATTTTTCACTATCTTTTCTTTTCCATGTGCTGGGATTTCTATCTAAGAACTTTATCCTTGGGTCTACTTTGTAATTCTTCATATGGAAGCTTGTAGCTTTGTGGCCAAAGTTGTGATAGTTATAACACTCAATCTCATTGTTCAATAGGTAAAAGTTGTTGTTGCAACGTTGTCTACTCGTTGACTGTTTATTATTTCTTGACCTCCTTAGTTGTATGTATCTAGACTTAGTTTGGAAATTTGCAATCTATGATGGTTTGTTACTTGGCTGTATCATTCTTTGTTGAGGCAAATATTTATTCCTTTGAAATCTTAATTGCTTATTTCTAAGTCTTAAGGAACAATTTATCGCTTTGTGACCAAAGTTAGAACAGTAGAAACAATATCCATAGAAAAATTCTTTGTACCTGGAAAATGATTGTCTTCTTTGAGCAAATCGATTTCTTCCATGCTGATGATGTCCTTGAGTAGGGAGTACATTATTTCTTTGTTCTACAGATTCAGTCCTAGCACTTTTTTCTTTACTCGTCCTGGGCAGCTGATTGTCTTCCTTTGTTTATACATGTTTGTGGTTGTCATTGGTTGTAGATTTAAAAAACTTGATGGTTTCTTTGTTTCTTGGCTGACCACTACTTGATCCCTCTTCAAACCCCAAACCAATTTTTAGCTTTAGATTTCTTTGCTGATTCAGAATGGTGGTTAATCCTTTGATACTTGACAGATTCTGATGATACAAGGTTTGAAACTTCTCCATCTCTTTCCTAGTTTTTACTACTTCTTCTTCCAGGGCTTCAGATCTTGCCCTCTTTTCTGATAGCTGATGTTTCAGAATACCCTCGATTTTCCTTGCCTCTTCTAATTCCACTTTTAGCAAGGTAAAGTCTTCATTAGGCTGTTTACTGTCTTTCTCAAACTGTATCAACAATTGTTTTAGCTTTCTGTTCTTGATTCTTAGTCTGTCAATCTCTTCCAGTGCACTGATCAGTTCTCTTTCCATATCAACCATAGCTTCTTCATCATTCTCATCACTGCCTATGCTTTCAATATCATAATCCTCTTTGGCCATAAGCATGAAGTCACTTACTTTATATTCACATGAAGAATCACTTTCGGTGTCTTCTGAGGAGTCATCATTGTTTACACATAAACTTTTCTTCTTATCAAATCTTCTTGATTTGTGCTTCTCTTCATCTTCAGAGTTGTGATCATGTTTCTTGTGTGGAAATTTATTTGAAAAATGACCTATCTTACCACAGTTGAAACATTTGAAGGGAAACTTACCTTGGTACTTGCCTAATCCTTTCTTTAATATTCTCATGAATTTTGCTTCAATTTCATCAGGTTCAAAATCCTCATTCATATCTGCTTTAAATGATGCTTTTCTAGAGGTGGTTTTATCTCTAACTATCCTCATTTCATATGCAGTGAACGTTCCTAGAAGTTGATCAAAAGACAAGGTTTTTAGATCATTAAGTTCTTCTATAGCAGAGACCTTCGGGTTGAACCTATCTGGGAGAGATCTCAAGATTTTCTGAACTAAAGAAGGTTCCTCAATTTTTTCACCAAGTGCTTTCATTGCATTCACCATTTATTCTACTCTCAGAAAGTATTTATCAATAGTTTCATCTTCCTTCATCTTCAATTGTTCAAATTGTATTCTGTAGGTTTGAATCTTGGCGTCCTTTACCTTGTCATTACCTTCATCACTGCTAATGAGTTTGTCCCACATTTCTTTGGCAGTTCCCAGGTGCATGACCTTTATGAATTCTGCTTCTGCAAGACCACTCAAGATAGCATTCATAGCCTTAGCATTGAAGCTAAATTCAAGCTTGTTATCCTTATTAGCTAGTATGTCTGGCTTTACATAACTAGTATCTACCACATCCCAGACATCTGCACCTAAAGCCATTATGTAGATTCTCATTATAACTTTCCAAAAGGCAAAGTTTGCTCCATTGAATAGAGGAGCCTTATTGGTTGAATTTCCTTCATGGCTTGACATGTTTAAGCTCTAGGATCTACCCTTAGATGAAAATTGCCAACTCTGATACCAATTGTTGGACAACTGAGAGGGGGGGGGGGTGAATCAGTTGTTACTGTGCTTAAACAATTATGCTTCTTTTAAACTCTTTACACTGAATGATGATCACAATCATGCAGGGAAATAAACAATGGCACATTCAACATCAGTCACATATATGAGAAACACAGAGACAGATATTTCCCGAGGAAACCCATACAGGGTAAAAACCTCTTTTTCTTTATATGATAAGTAATAGTTACATTCTTTACATTATCATACATATGAGCACCGACTCATAATGAGGCTACAACCTCAGTTTTGCAATCTGCTACTTGCTGAGAGCACCAAATCTCTGTTTTCACTAGCACCCACTAGAAGGAAGCACCAACTCCCTAGTTTATCTAGCACCAACTAGAAGGAAGCACCAACTCCCTGGTTTCTCTAGCATCAACTAGAAGGAAGCACCAACTCCCTGAGTGTTTCCAGCACCAACTGGATGGAAGCACCAACTTCCAATCATACAGGCAACCAACCTGTATAACAGAGAACAATATTTCTCCCTTGCACCACCCTGCCACCCTAGTTTCTCTGGCTGCAACCAGATGGAAGCTATAAATCCCTGTGTTCAAGCACCCACTTGAACCTATGAGGACAATAGTCCTCCCTAGAACCTCCCTTCCACCCTGAAATATAAATCTTTGCTACTGAAACTTATTACAGTGATAGAATGTTCAACAATGGCTTACCAGACTCATCACTGTTCTGCTGCATTTCGTTGCTCTGTCTGCCTCACTGCCTTCCTGCACACATGACTTGTGCTGTCTGTTCGTTTGATTTTTATGCTCTGTGTTCCATGTCCATTCACTGCACAGTTCCTCTTCTGTTCAATTCAGTTGCTGCACTCTCCTCCTTCTTCACACATGAATCACCTTCAACAATAACAACCACAGCAACTCCAAGAAGAACAACAACCCCATCTCTTCTCTGTACCGTGTACTTATAGCTTCTGTGCACCTTGTGCATGCAATGCACACAATACCCTTTCATACTCACACCCTGTCGATATCCTCCACCTCTCGAGTGCTCTGCCTTATCATCATGGTAACTCTTCAGCTTCTCTGGTGGTTTTCCCACGCGTTCAACATCACTGGGTGTTATGATGAGATTCCTCAGCCTCTCTGGCAGTTGAGACTTTTCGTCTTCTCTGGCATAGTCGAGCTTATCCTTTCTATTTCAGTTATAGGCTCCAACCCTCATCCAGCTGTCAATTTCCTCCACGAATCATCTTCATTCCATTGGCAGATTCCTTGTAACTCTTCAGCTCCTCTGGAAATCACACAGAAGTCTCTTTGCATCCTCTGGTAGAAAACGTCAATGGTTTCTAGAAGTTACACTGTGAGGATCAATATTAGCCCTCCAATCATGCTCATGTTCACCTCCATCGTTGGATTAGTTGTGAAGGGTATTGTTGTTATTTACCCATTTCGAACTTTCGAAATTCGTAGATTCTGCGATGAGACATCTTGAGTCTCCATGTCACAAGCTCTGAAAAGGAGCTTGTCTGCTCTAGCTCCCTCCTCTACGTGACCACAGGCGGTGACCATCGGTTACACCAATAATTCACCTTTTTAGTATTTCATCATTCGTATGATCCAGTGTCTCGACACTCCCAGACGCGATCCCCGAAATTCCAAGGCGGAGCTCATCTGCACTAGGTCCTTCCTCCACGTGACCACACACGGTGACCATAGGCTGCACTAAAAGGCGTTGTGAACTCATGATCTTCATCGACCCTGATCGATGGTCCATGATCTCGATGAATCAACGGTCTAGATATTTTTGTGATCTCGCATCTCACTGTTCCTTAGATGGAGGTTCTTCTCACTCCAAGTCGTGATAGGTGAAGCTCTGAGTTGGAGCTCAGATCAATGGTCCACATTCTTGGTGATCCGATGATCCTGATCTTTTCATGATCTCGCATCTCACTATTCCTTAGATGGAGGTTCTCGTCACTCCAAGTCGCGATAGGCGAAGCTCCGAGATGGAGCTCAGATCAACGTTCCACGTTCTTGGTGATCCGACGGTCCTGATCTTTTCGCGATCTCGCATCTCGTTGTTCCTTATATGGAGGTTCTCGTCACTCCAAGTCGCGATAGGCGAAACTCCGAGATGGACCTGGATCAACGGTCTAGAATCTTGGTGTATTGACGGTCCAGATCTCTTCCTGAATTTGCATCTCGCAGTTCCTGTGATGAAGGGTCTCATCACTCCAAGTCACGATAGCCGAGACTCTAAGATGGAGTCGGATCAACGGTCAAGATCAAACCTTGATCTGACAGCTAAGATCAAACCTTGATCTGATGGCTAAGATCAAACCCCGTTCCTTTGACTTTCTAGTTAGTGACATGACGATCTTTCGCCACGTGTCCTATGGACCCAATGGTTTAGATCTTGTCATGATTTCGACACTTCACAGGTCTTCTTCATGCTTGATCAATGGTCCACATTCCTTGGTGATCTGATGGTCAAGATATTTTCGTGAATTTGCATATCGCAAGTTTGAGCCTCTTTCCTTTGAATTTCCTGACCTGCGAAACTTTGAAATGGAGTCTTTGTGGCGCTCTGATCTTTCGCCACACGTCCTCTTGATCCAATGGACCACGAATGTCATATCCACCTTGCAGCTTCACCATATCTAACGGCTATTGGTCCTTCGTACTTACCCCAGATCCTACGGCCCAGATCTTCTCACGATTTTGCCACTTCGCCAGGTGAGTTCTCGACACCTTCAAGTCCCGATCTACGAAACCCTGAAATGGAGTCAGACCAACATAATTTGGCCTTTCACATTTCGCCTCTTCTTGCACTTTAATGAATGTGCAGGTTCTCCCTGATCCAACAATGGTCGGATCTTATGCTTAGATCTGACGCCTAAGATCTGTCCTCCTCTTCTGCATGTTCTTCTTGTCTACAAACAGATATGACGGTCCTCCTTCTTTTGGGAATTTTGAAAGAGATCCAACGATCACTGATGCTTCTCCTCCCGAGATTACTTATCCTCCTTACTTGGAAGAATTTCTAAGTGTCAAGGGTCTCGACCTTTGATCTGCCTGAGATCCTGAGTATGCTATCTCTCTTGAGCTTTAGTAGTGAGTTAACCTCATCCCTAGTGCACACCTACGCACTGCATTCAACTCTGCGCTAATTCCTCATGAGCTTACTTTGTTCATGTTTTGCCATCAATGCACACTCTGATCCTACCATCAATGACAAGATCACTTTTCCTGTTAAACCTTCCTACAATCCTCTGCATTATCTCTTCTAAACTTATCGAGCTTGCTCTATAGCTTCTTCCTAAAATACTTCTGATGCCCGTCTGTTACATTCTTCCTGTACTCATGCCATCTTCATTGTTGTTCTTGCCATCAATGACAAGCATACGCTGCCTATTAAACATTTGCCAACACTTGCATTGTGGGTCAGAAGTCTCAGAGCTCTTTCTTAGCTGCCTGAGCAACCTCATGCAAATCATATAGTCTTTCATCCACTACTTGGATCTCCACAAACTTGGCTTCCTATTCAACAAGGTCAGTGAGGGATTGCACTTTTTTATTCATCAAATTAAGCTGCACGCACAACTCTTCAACTAGCTTACTTTGTTGTTCTAGAAAAACAACCTAGTCTTGGACCATGCCAAAGAGTTTGCGACATTCATCTACACGAGCGTGAAGAGATGAACGAATGAGATTTCCCTCTACCACTACCTATGTGACCTTGTTCATCATCTCCTGGGGCTGCTCCTTTTCTTTCAACTTGATTGCAGCCATATCTTGTTGAAGGTTGTCAGTCTTCACAACCATTTGGGACCAAGCACTGCAATAAGCTCAATTCGTTGTGGTGGCGCAACATGGGTGATATCTTCAGGAAATTTTGGCACTACCTTCCTTAATGTGGGCCACACTTGGGTAAAATTATTGGAAATGGCCACAACGATGGACTTAGACTACATGCACAGGCCATGCTCATGATCCTTGGCTGATGATGTCGCGATGATGTCATGGTGAAACTGTTACAACTGTTGGGTGAGATTTTCATTCGTCTATTCTACGACAACAATTTGTTTCTCAATATTTATGGGCCTTGCACAACAGAGCTAGGTGAGTGGCTAGAAGGATCCTCAATGATAGGCATGGGTTTAGTTTTGACCGGAGGGTCATCTATAATAATGATGATGGGGACAGAGGATGGAATGCTAGTGTGAGGTGGAAGGCAAGAAACAGGTGTGGCATTCGTGATAACAAGGTCAATGGATGGCGAGCCAATGCATGGATTCTTAACAGGAAAAGAGATAGCAATGGCCTCGTGCAAGTCCCTATTTGAAATGGTAGCATCATTCGAGATGGATGGAAATGGAATCGTCATGAACCTGAGTAATGTCTCCTCTTCTCCTTCTTCTTCCCCCGAGTCTGAGGGCGTGCTCTATCTTTTTTGGCCGGTTGTGTTGGATCCTAGAATATCTGCTAGTGTTGGGGCCTCCCGATGTGAAATGTTAGGAATTTTATAGGAGATTCCATACCACTTATGCTCTTTCTGGACTCTAGGACAGGAATAAACCTCATTTTCTAGAGCCTTATCGTCAAGGTAGTAAGGTAGTGGTGGGGTGTCAAACTGCTTTGCCGTCGTACCGAGAGGCCACAAAAATTTGTTGTCTCAGTTCATTCCAAACTATATCTTGTTGGTATGGTGATTGAGAAGGTCCTAGGGGATTCTAATGTGTTGAGTGATGTCGACAAGGTCGTTGAACCATTGTAGGAAAGAAACATTGTTGAAGGAAGAATTGGCAGTATTGGTGCAATCCTACCAAGGCTCAAACCTCATCACAACTCGACTATATGAAGTTACCACAACATCCCCCCGATGGCAGCTGCCATTTCCACATATCAAAGAAAACTAAGAGGTAACCATATATGAAATAGGTAGCTTTCTCATGTGCATTCGTGTAAGCCTGCAACATTTCGATCCACAAGTACTGGCACCAGTTCATGACTTCTCCTTGCATGCATAAATCCACAACGAAGATGGCATCTAATGTGAATTCAACTCTAGTGTAAGTTCTCATGACTTTGTAGGCGATCAGGTAACATGCACAATAGACCATTTCAGGAAGAATGGAGTGAATTAAGGATCCTCTACCACCTCGTCTGGTGTTGAATTTATAATAGAGACTAGGCTCTCCCTTCTTCTTTCTGTTCTTTCCCAACCCTTGGAATCCCTTATTAACATCGTCTCCCTACATCGAGAGACCTGTGAGTTGGTTTATATGTTCCACATGAATTAGATACTCCCTATCTAACCAGAGGGAGCCATTGTGGACACGACTAATAAGGAACTTGGTACAATTCCCGACTTCTCTGGAAGTCCCGAATACTAGCAAATATCGCTAGTTTGTGATGGTCGACTCTTGCAGTGTTACATATGGAGTCTTCCACTCCACCCCAACTTCTCCCAAAGGTAACTGAACATAGTCCAAATAAACCTCATCTTTCATCTAAGGGAATAAAGCGTCATCTGAAAAATCTATATCAATGAGTTGAGTTTGCTCGACTTTCCCCTATGGATCTTCAAGTACCACAACTCGAGGGTCAACAAAGTCTACAAGAACAATAAGCTTTGGGAAAACACTTGAGCAATTCCAGGTTGGCACATGGTTGGAAACCAACGATGATAGACGAACATAATAGGGGGACGAGAGTGTGGGTGCGAGTTCACGGGATGTTTAGTAGGCTCTAGGGTTGGGTATGCAAATAGCTTGAGTAAAAGACAATAACTTTGAACATTTAGGAAATGATGATTTTATAGAGAACAATGGGTAAGTGACACCATTAACAGTCATTAAGAGAGACAATGTGGAGGTAATTCAACATTAACGTCGGATATGACAAGCGGATGAGGTAAAATCTATGAGGCGATTTGGGTAATAATGAACACACGTACCAAAATAACTTGGATAGGACGTGACATCCAGAACATTTAAGAAAACACACCGAAGGTTAGCTAGAAAGGTACCGACTATCATTGGGATTTAAATGACTCAGAGTGGCAGTGACAGGAAAGCAACCAAAAGGGCACCAACGACATTTAACTAACAAACTGACAGCGACAGGGCACAAATTGCGAACTTGGAAACTACTAAATACAAAAATATTTGACACAGACCTCCTCGACCATAATGGTGTGATTCAGGTAAGGTAAATTGACACTGATAGATAGATGCTTAGACACGTGACAGTGGACATGTCACTACTTTATTGACAACATGAGAAACAAAAATGCAAAATAAAACCTACCTACTTTGGTTACTGTTATCCCCGATATCTAGGGATAACTAGGAGATCATGTCTCGAGGCCCACATGGTCCTAGACATGGAGTACCGAGAGCAGGAGTGACCTGAGCATGGTCCTGGAGGACCCATCTTCTTCTTCTCAGCCATTCT
>ML786484.1:29124-64052 GCA_009831015.1 Picea engelmannii | reverse complement strand
AAACAGGTGCATTCATCAGTGGATATTCTTACTTGACTATCTTACTTGGGCAGCAATCTGTGGAAGGAGTTTTCCCTGACTTGGCCTTTATCCTTTAGCCTTCCTTTGACTCAGATTGCCTTAGGGACGTCTCCCTTGGACTTTCCCTCCTGAATAGAAAGAGCTCCCCATCGAGGTGACAGTGGGTGGGGAAGCTCCTATTACGCTGGTTTCAAGCCCTGACTCAAGCCCTTGGACCTTTCCTACAAACCGTGCGATAACAGTTACTCCTGGTAAGAGGAGTGCAACAGATATTATCTTATTAAGTAGAGAGGTAGGGATTCAAGCGTGCACCATTCACCTAACCTGGACGAATCATTCCATCTAGTTGTATGATCCTAATAGCTCCAGACTCCCAAATTTACACAACTATAAAAGGTCCAAGCCAATTCATTTGTAATTTTCCTGGATGATTTTGGTCCTTACTGTCGTATAGCAAGACTCAATCGCCTTGCACAATCATCTTAGTATTACTGTTCATGTCATGCCAAGCCTTTTGTCTATCCTTCTCTACACTTTCATGGAAATCTGCTAAAACCTGGATTCCTCAACTTCCATCAGTTCCACAACAGATTTGTCATTTTTCATGTGAATAACTTGCACGATGTATAAGCTTGGAGTTAGTAAATCAACTAGAACTACCTCTTCTCTCCCATATACCAATTGAAACAAACTATACTTGTGTATCTTCTTTATGGTATTTATATATACCCATAACAAAACTATAACTCTCTCATCCCAGTCATCCCAATTTGCACAACAAACTTTAGTCAAACCCCTCTCCAAGATCTTATTGAAGGCTTCCATTATATTGTCAGCTTGCGAATGGTACAGAGTTCTCTTATGGTGTTGAATGAGAAATTTCCGAGTAAGATTAGCTATGGTCGTACTGATAAAGTGGGATCCTTGATTGCTAGTTAAACTATGAGGACACCTAAACTGGTAATGATGTTATAAAAAATAAGTTGTGTTTCTATGTTTGTAAAGAAATCCTGAACAACTTTTGTCTCAGCCAAGTGAGTTAAGTAATTAGTTGCGGTAATGATGTATCTTGCCTTGTAATGTTTAGCTAGTGGATTAATAGGACCGACTTCTCAAAGGATTGTAATGCGCGAACAAGGTGTAATTGTAACTCATCCCTACATGATGGCTTACCAACCTATTGACAAACATCACATGCTCTGACGTAGTCTTTGGCATCCTTGAACATAATGGACTACCATATTCCTGCCTATAGTATTTTTTGTGCAATCACCTTCCCGCCAACGTGTTGTCCTGCAACTCCACTGTGACACTCCCACAAGATATATGATCTTTCATAGTCAAGCACACATCGTCTAAGGATACTTTCTAGTCCCAAATTGTATATATAACCTACAATTAGTTGATAATATGTTTCACGAACTACTAGTTGTCTCTTTTGAGTTGCGAAATAACCATCAACGAAGATATCGGTGCTCAGAAATAAGGCAATATCAACTAAATAGTTTGGAACAACTTCAACTTTAAACAAATCTACATATGGGAGGTAATCATCTATATCTCCACCACTTTCTCTCGACTCCGGTCTAGATAGGTGATCAGGAACAATGTTCATCTTTCCAGGCTTGACAACAACTTCAAAGGAAAATTCCTGGGACAATTAAATCCACCTACAAATTCTTCCTTCCAACATAGGTTTGTTAACTAAATATTTCAAAGAAGAATGATCAATGAAGAATTTAAAATGACCTTTTAACAGATAGTATCTAATTTTTTTCAAAGCATACACCACTGCTAAACCTTCCCTTTCATTGGTGGTATAGTTGCGCTCAGTCCGTGACAATTTTCTATTGGAAAAGTAGATTGGATGGTCTATATTTCCCTCCCCTGGTTGTGTAAGGACAACATCGAGAGTAATTCCATAAGCGTCAATGTGTACATGGAATTCAATTTTCCAATTGGGATATGTCAAAATAGGGGCAGTACTTATATTTTCCTTCAAAACATCAA
Source organism: Picea engelmannii (assembly GCA_009831015.1). NCBI lineage: Eukaryota > Viridiplantae > Streptophyta > Pinopsida > Pinales > Pinaceae > Picea > Picea engelmannii. Next base: position 62,021 of record ML786484.1, on the reverse strand, counting down.
ATGCTTTATCGCAGTCATGCGTCTAGTGAAACCCTTCAAATTTATTCAGTAACTTCTCCAAAGGTACTATTATGTTTGTGTAACTTTTGATAAACCTACAATAGTATCTTGTATGACCTAGGGTGGATCACAACTTCTTGATAGTTGTAGGGGGAGGCATATTGAGAATGACAACAACTTTCATAGGGTCAACCAATACTCCCTCTCTACACATAATGTGTCCCAACAAGTTTCTGAAAGGTACACAAAAGATGCACTTCTTCATATTCAAGGATATTTGTAGCTTCCGACTATGATCAAACATCAACCGAAGAAGACGTTTTTGTTCCTTGAGTAGACTATACACAATCCAATCATCCATCTATACTTCAGGAAACATATGAATAAAGTCGCGAAAAGAAGCAATAACGATTCTGGAAAAGACAGTTGGGGCATTCTTTAACCCAAAGGGCATAAAATTATAGGCAAACGAACCCCACACTATGGTTAAAGTAGTCTTCCTTTTGTCTTCCTCCACAATTCTGACCTGGTGATACCCAAACAATCCATTTGTAAAGGAGTAGGATTCCTATCCAACCACCTAATCTAGTACTTCGTCATTGAAGGGAGTAGGAAAAGTTTCATGTAAACAAGATGAGTCCAAGATTTTTTAATCAACACAAACTCTGATTTAATTTGTACTCTTCTTACTCTGTATCAAAATAGGACTAATCCATTCAACCTCATCCACAGGGAATATAAACCCTGCTACAAGCATTCGATCAATCTCTTTCTTAACCTTTTCTTTGAATCTAGGATTCATGCGGTATGGCATGTGTTTGACTGGTTTTGTATCAGGATTTAACTCTACTCTCATATCTCCTAAATATCCCTTAATCCCTTTAAGTTCTTAAAAACTCTTAGGAAACAAATCCTCATATTCTCGCAACAAAAATTGGATCTTTGTCATGGTCTGCTCATCCCAATAGTCCCATATAGAATCCATTTTAGGATGCTCTTAACTCCCTATATTTACTTTCTGCAACTTCATAGGTTTAGTGTATGAACTACTAACATCACTAGAGATAGTATCTATAACAACTCTTGTTCCTATAGATTCCTTAAATGTTAAATGTCTAAGTTCATCTAGGTCTTCGATATCTTCTAGACATTTATCAACCTTCTTACAGGCCGTGGGTACTCTTGCAGGGGATGGATAAAAACTATGTTGAAGGAGGTGTTCATACTCAACACATACTATGGGTGGATATTGGGGCTTAAATTCATTAGTAAACAACAACTTTTTTATTTGTTGCAATACTATGGTAATTTCAGGAGACTTACTAGAAAAAGGATAAATCTTGGTAGAACTTGCCTTTGAGCACCTTCTAGCAAGAAGTTTGTCTTCGAGTCTTCTCGTGCACATACCAGGATTTCATAATTCATCCCAAGGAATGGAAAAATTGTTGCACCCTGAACCGAGAAGGTAGTTTCACATATTTCCATCCTTGGATACAATACTCAATATGCTCCCTTGGATCACAAGACCCATCGTAGGATTCCAAAATTACAGTCTGACTCTTTAACTTATGATCTTGACTAGACATATTGATCTATGATGGAGGAATGAAGCAATATTGAATGGAAATCTTGACCTCATTCCAATAAGTCAGAGTCCCTTTACGTGTGGCCTACCACCTAGCTGGGGACGATCTTAATGCTATGTCCAGTGCCAAAACTCTCTAGTCTTCCACAACCTTTTCCTCTATCTCAATAAGGAAATTGTGTAGATCTGAGGTGCCATCATAAGTTGGGAAGTTACCTATATTTTCTCCAATCCATCTTATTGACCTGATAGTTTCACAATTCCTAGATAATTTTTCATACCATCCCTATTGCCAATTGTCAAAATTTGCTTCAGAATCTTAATTCGCAGACTGAATGCTTCACCAACTTACAAATCCGTTTGCAATAGGATTAATGTAATCTGCTCATTTTCCTGGGATCATGGTGGATAGGTGATCCAAAACATCATGTTCCATATTCTCATTTGTTGGTTCAGTATACTTGGTCCTTGATATAGTTCTAAAGGCTAAGTCACTTTCATGTCATCATATTCAAATGTCATAGTTTCTTTCTTAAGATCGATGCTAGAATAATTTTTATAGGACTTGTTGTTCCTGAGATTAAACTTAAGGCTCAAAGAGTAATGTCAGGCATTAGGAATGTTTAAGAATAATGTTTTAAAGAGTGCTCTTTCTTCCTTTAGTTATATAATAAATGATCCTTAAATGAAATTAATAATAGGATAGTACAAAGGTTGTATTTCGTTGTCTGAGTCACAATTATAATATCGAATGGTGTGGGAGAAACTTACAAAACCGTTAAACAAAGCTAGGCATCAATGGTAGATGAGTCTCACCTTGTTTGCAGTAGAAGAAAGTAAAGAGTGCACCCTTTAACAAGATATGAGATGTAGTAATTCAAATAGCTTGCAAGTCTTGTATTACTTACAGTAAATATAGAGGAAAAACTGCTTACTTAATGAATTGTTGATATAATGTGATTGCAGTAATTTTGATACTAAATTGCAATCAATCGTTGATCAAGGAATTACATAAGGAAATTCGGAGATATGAAAATACAGAAGGAACACATAACTCAAACTGAACAAAAATTGGAATCTTTTTTTGCACTTGTATTAATACTCAAAAAGGAGAGTTTTCTCTATTACATCTGGCAAGAAGCAACCCTGAACAGATCTTGAATATGTGTATTTATACAAAATTTGTCACAACTCAAAACGATTGGACATCTTACAATATTTAATTAAGATAAACTATATCTGAAATGAAACAACAGGGTGTAAAATCAGATGAGCTTCGTTGGCATTTTCTTCTGTCTCTTCACCTACTAGGAGAAACGTTTCTTTAGAGGGAAGACGATAATCAGATGGATAGCTCTGCATGGCCCATCAAGGAATGGATAATAGAAGTAGGAAAAGTAATCGTCCATGGAAAGAATGATAATGAAATGGAGGTAAGCCGGAATTTAGAATAAGAATGAATGAGACAGATGGTTGTTTGAAAATGGAAGATAGGGAGGGTGAAAAGGAGAAAAGATTGTGTATATTTTTCTACCTGCTTCCAACTATATTTTTTTTCTATGGTCAATACATTGATGGAATATATTCATCAATTTCACTACAAGCCTTGAAGGCTCAATTGTTTCATTCACCTCGAAAGTGAATAATTTTCTTTATACTTGAGGTAGTCTTTCTTGGATTCTTTTCACTTATTGAGATGTGGCCTGTAATTGTAAGATTGGATTCACTAACCACTTATTGATTTTAAGGATATCAATCTAGCTCATTTTCTGAAAGGCTGTTAGAGTTTCCTCTTTTCTCTTTATGGAGTTCTGGTGGTTCATTTCTATATCAATTTTCCCCAAGGCTTCTGTGATATCACTTCCCTTAAGATCAATTAGTCCTTTGTATAATGACGACAACGCTTCTAGGCAAGCCTCTTTTACTTCTCTGGAAAATATTTTTCTTTCTGCCAGATTTGTCTCCCATACCTTTAGAGACATATCACCTCTTAATTATTTAGACGGGGAGAGTAAAGGAAAACATGGGCATTATCTTTATCTACCAATATAATGGCTTCTTGAAACTTAACTTGGGCTGAGAGAGCCTCTCTTTCTTTGATGTAGATGTCCTTCAGAGAAATATCTACTACCTAGTAGCACTTTTGAATAACATCTATCTTCAAAAAGAGGTCTTGTTGGGTAGCTTCCAATTTCTCATTTATTTCCAACACTTGAATTTGGAAGGCCGAAATGTCTATCGAGGTATCTTCGATCAGCTTCAACCTAGCTTGCAGTTGTCTTATAAATTCATCACGTTGATTTATTAGACCCTGGTTGATTTTTGAACTTTGATGGAGCTCATCAAGATTGGCTTGAAGCTGTTGAATTTGTTGTTGATCATTAGCTCTGAAATGCTCAAAGTCTTGACTCATTCTGTCCCAGATAGTATGTTCAACGGTGTATATCTTCTTTTGTAATTGTTCTACCAACAGACACTTCTGTCGTAGTTTTTCAGCCAAATTTTCCATAGACCATTGATTGGTTGTGGCAAAAGCACCTAACGAACCTGCAACTTCTTTTGCGAATTCTATATCATCTCTATCATTCCCGTCATACAACATTCTCTACCTTGTAGTTATAACTCCATCTTTCTGGTGTGATTCATTTTTCACAATGGCCTTCCTTTTCTTACTAAAAAAGAAATCTGAGGGAGGCATATCTTCAAGTGAGATGGGGGTAATATCACTTAAAAAAATAATTTTGGAGCTAGGGTTTCTAAAGCTAGATTGTAGAGGAGTAAGTAATGTAATGGGAGTAGAAATCTCTGTGTACTGTTGTTGCTCTATGGTATTTGGGATGCTAGCGGGGGTAGTTGGTAATGAAGGATGTGAAATTTGTCCTTGATTTAGGTAAGCTTTGAGTTGAGCTAGTGCCTGGGGGCTTAGTTGTCCTGATAATGAGGCTTCTAATTCTTATGTCAAAACCTTGGAGCTCTTTAGGGTTTCCTCAACCTTGTGTTTACCAGAGTTCTTTGGTTCAGAACCTGTAGTCATAGATTCCTATGCAGGAGGAGCGACTATCGACTCTCCTTGTAGTACCTTTGACAAACTATTTCTCCTGTGCCTTTGGAAATTAAGGAAACCAGCTTGTTGATTCGGGGGCAACATTTGGAGTCTATCTTGTACCTCTTCATAAGACCTAACTCCTTTGAATATTTCTTCATACGGGGAATTTTCGTGCACATATATTTTCATGTTGAATTAGGCCAGGTGGTTTTCCACAATCTTGTTTGGGTCGTGCCTTTTGAATTCGATGTCAACCAATTTGAAGCCTTCCAAAACTGCATCCTCCACTATTGAGTGACCAAAATATAGTAATGAAAACATGCCAACTTGAATAGGGAAGGTTGGCCATACCTTTTTCTATGTTGCCTTAATCTCTTTGTTGATGCCTTTTGTTACTGTCTGGTAGGCCACTTCTCTGCATACTAGCCGGTTCGATAAAAATCATGGGAGAGAATGGGGAGGGATCAAGCATCCAAAAACACTGATATAGGATAAATTCTCCTCAATAAACCAATCTTCTAGCTTGCCTAGATTTCCCATAATCCTCTATGAAATTTGAGGAGGTGGGTGTCCATATAGGGCTATATGAACAGGAACCACCACATGGTGACAGATTTCATAAAATAAATCTTTGGCGTTTTCCTCCCATAGTTTGGAATGGTAGAAATGAATGGGATCGACACTAGCCGGGGTCCAAATCCAATTCATTAGTGGGAAAGGTGTCATGAAACAGATGGCGTCCATGATATATGTTGACATGTAGAAGGGGGTGGGTTTTCCTTTTGAATTTGTTGTTTTATATTCTACAATCTCTTTGGCCAAGTTATCGGACAACATTTTGACCCAATTGAAGGTAAAACCCTTTGCTACCTCGTGCATGATGGATACCCATTCCACCAAGAAATGTGTGGGACTCTTCTTTCTAAACAAGCGACATAGAATCAAGGCTACATACACCATGGGAACGTCTAGAGACGTTGCGGCATATATACCATGAGCGTCGGTTCTGAATTTCTCTGGGTTCCTCCACCAAGACTTGATTATATTGGGACAGTTCCTGGCATACTGAATGCACTCCTTTTGCTCGAATTCCAGAATGAATGCATCATTGAATGTATATTTAGGATTAGGGGATATTTTGAACATTACCTGGATATGTTCTGGTCAGAAAGATCCGACAATGACCTTCTGGTGGTTGAAAATGCTCCAGGTCTGGATGTCAATGTGCTCTAAGGCCCAGCTTATCATGTTGTTATAAGGCATGAGTCTCACTCGTGCTGCTATTTTATGCAGTTCTGACTACGTTATACGTCTAAGTTTAGCCGCATAAGTATCGTCTTCTTCTTTAGTATATTCCTTTGGGCAGTTGATGATTTCCTGTTCTAGAACCATGAACACCTACATCCAAGATTTAACAGTGTCTATGGATCACAGTGTGGTGTCCAAAAAAACATCTGTGTTTGGGTTTGAATTTTCGCCAGCCACATCAGGGTTTTTCATCATTTTCCGTGGTGCTATAATCTCTAATAAATCGAGTGAGGTTACTTGTTGCAGAGAAACCCCAGGAGATTTTCAAACTGATAAAATCTTGCTAATTGCGGAAGATGAAAATGAATTTGAAATCCAAGTGCTTTTATTCAAATCAGATACATTAATTTTCGTATAGCTTCACTAACGAAAAATTTATTATCTTTAATAGGAATTTCTACCTGGAGATCCACAATCCGCGTTTTGAATCATTAACCTAAATTAGTCATAAATGCCATCAATATTCGGCGGTTTGTGTTTGAGAGTTTTAGATGAGACAGACTGAGAATTCCCCGAATCCCAAATTTGTGAAGGTTAATCCCTGGATAATCGCTTTTAAACTCTTAATTAATCATGTTTAGAAAGGTGTGTCAATTTCGAGTGTTTCGGGAGTTTGGACTTTGGGAACTTTAAATATAGCTCGAGAGGAAATTCCTGAAACCCGAACTGTGAAGTGATTAATTATCTAGTAAAAGTCTTAATTAATCATATTTAACTTTAAGCATTTCAGAAATTCGGAATTTAGAGATTTTAGAATATGATAAAGGGTAAGTGTCCGAACTCCGAAGTGTGAAGTCATTAATTATCTCTTGATCATGATTAACTTGATTAATTAACATTTAATACTTCAACATTTTTATATTTCGGTGATTCATGCCTTCATTCTTTGTTAAACTCCCGAAGGATCATCTCTCGTAGTGATGTGTTATGGATGACGTCATTCTGGATGACGTGCCTAGGAAGAGAGGTGCCACATGTTAACTCAGGGAAGACTCAAAGGTACACGTGTATTACGACTCGTGTCTTTAAAACGGTTTAGGAACAGTAGAGAATATATATTTTCGGGCTTCGGAGTTCGGATCTTTTATCGTTAAGACTTATAGAATTTCCCAAAGCGTGAAGCTTCGAAGCAACTTTTAGTGATTTGCCTCTTTAAAATTCAGGCGGCTCCAAAACTTAGAAGGTAATAGGGTCGGTCGATCAAAAAGGAAAAACTCATCAACGATGGATATTGTGTGCTTCGTATTTCTAATTAACCAATAATGGAATGGAATTAAAAAATCGAAAGTCACTTTCTAAATTACCATTTCCTTGGGAAAAGTATATTTTCATGAGATGGGGAATATAAAGCTCAAAAGTTTAGAATTGTATATGTTCCAACAGGACCAATCAATGCCTAATGGAGCTAGATATAGATCTTTTCCCCCCATTATTTTGATGACCTCGAAGTCTGCTACTATTTTGACACCATCCAAATCCACCTCAACATTTTCTAGCCAACCTACTAGGTAAATACAATATTGATTGACCGTCTGCAAATGTATTAAAGAGTAAACTAGCTTGGATTTTCCCATCTCTTCCCAAGTATTCTTGGGAAGTATGTTGACATCAGATCCCAACTCCAACATAACATCCCTGATCTCATATTCATCAATGTGGGCGTTCACTCTGAATTCACTCCCAGTTCTCATCTTTCTTCTCTATACCTTACTTGTGTTCCTTTTTAGAATATTAGTAGCAATCGACTCTTTTGGGTTTCCTTCAGCTACCAAGTCCACTTTGATTGTGTTCTGCAACTTCCCAATTAGTTTCTCATCATCCAATATGTCAGAAAATAGTTGTAGCCAAATATCAACAACCTTTTGTGACTTACTCGAGGTCTCCATCTACGCAGGAGATCTTACAACAACTCATGTTTGATGATGGTTTGGCTTAAAACTTGGTTCCACAACCTTCGACATTATAGAACTGGTCATTTTCTTGAACATTCCCACTGCATCTTTGAAGAATTTATTCTGCCTTACTGAATCATACATGGTATTTTCGAGCACAGCCTTATGGATCTTGATCTGATTAGGAATGCCTACATCAACACAAGTCTTTATTCCTCCTCTAGTGAAAATATGAATATTGGATTAATTTCCCTCGGTTATAGGTCTGGGATAAAAAATTATCAAATTGGATCCTCTTTGTCTGGTGTAATCTTCCCATTTGGCAATCAGATCAGGACAGTCTTTGGTGGATGCATACTTCTACAATTGGGATGAAATTCTCTTATTTCTTAGGTAAAGTAAGTAAATTTTTGCAATTCTTGTTCATGCTATTGAAGCTACTCCCTTGGTGAATTGATTGAAAAACTCTCTCTCTCAAAACTCTCAAGCATCCTACTAATTGTACTAACACTAACCTTGGAAAACTCACTAAAAAACTTGTTGTTGTTATAAAAGGTTTTCTACAACCATCTAAATCACATTAATTTGTTTCATACACTAATCTAAAGGTGGCTTAACTTACTCAGAAACAATGTCTAACAATTGGATAGTATTCTATTGGATTTATGCTTAATTTTCATGGTCAATTGTGGTGTTTCTGAGCATTTATTATTGTTGTTGTTACAAATTACTTATTTTTGTTATAAGACTAGTTTACTATTTCCATTTGCAATAGACATAGCAATGTAACTTTTCTAGTGTCTAAAAGAGGTCATTCTTGCATACTCTAGCTTGGAAACTATTATATATATGTTGTAAAGTGTTCTTGTTCCAGGAAGGTACCAAATTATCTTCAAACACATTATCTTTCCTTGACCTAGACCAATCAACTAGTGATCAAGACAAGGGGCAATAGGCTTGGCTACTAAACTTGCTATTTGATCCCTTGAGGTCACCAGGGAAGCCTCCCTTGTGGTGGACCTCTTCCTTCACTAAAACGAGGGAAGTCCCTACTTAGGTGACAATGGATAGTTACACGATATTTGGGGATCTTGTGTTGGGATTTGCATAAGTACAAATCCTATGATAACATGGACCAAGGAAAATTCTACCTAAATTCACAAGTTGGCTTGTGGGAGAATAAATCACCCAAGCTATAGAAGCAATATTTTGAGTGTTTATAATAGCATTGTATACAAGTCATATGCATGTAGGTTCGTTCAACAAGAAATACTAATCAAGCACAAAGAATGATAATCAAGGACCAAAAATCAAAGTAAAATAAAAATAAATAAAAATAACTTATATACAACATGTACAAGGGTATCACAAGGAATCATTTCCTATGATTAATACCTCTTTAGTTAGATCCCATTACAAGGATTTACCAAAGGGGTTCCTTTACAATCAACAAGCTTTGTTTCTGTCAGTTGGATTTATTTTTTAGTAATTTGGAAGAAACTATGCATATTTTAACAAATGATAGTAAGACGACAATGTTATTCATATCCAATCACATTATTACTAGGTTCAATGTACCCAGAGAAATTGTCACTAATCACAGTACCCATTTCCAAAATAATATGATCATGAAATTAGTAGCTAATTTGAGTTTCTTATAGGAACATTCATCTCCATAATATCCTCAAGAAAATGGTCCAGTAGAAATCATAAATTAGGTTTTGAAAACCATACTCCAAAGGACAACTGATAAAAGCAAATCCACCTTACTAAAGTAGTTGACAACCACAATGATGTACTTATGACCATCAACAAAAGTTGGATGAAATGTGGTAAAATTAACGCCCTACTTCGTGAAGGGGACAATAGTAACCACAAGGTTTAAAGGAGTAGGATGAACATGCATTTTATTTATAAATACTTGACAAGGATGACACTTCTTAACTGCTTCAATACGGTCTTTAAAAATTGATGGCCAAAGTGATCTTGCATGCAATATTTTTTGTGTTTTCACCATCCCAAACAAATGACCACCACATGCTCCACTATGACAATCATCTAGAACATTCTCAACCTTCTCATGAATCAAGCATTAATGCAATATCAATTCAACCCCGTGATGATACAAAGTGTCATTGATAATGATGTAATTCTTGTCTTGATAGTGAATGTATCGACACTCATCATGAGATAGGTGAGAAGTGAACCATTTATTCTAGAGATACACAAGAGTGTATCCATACCAAGGGTCATTAGAGTAAATAAGTAGTTACGTATGTTTATATGGCAAGGACTGATTTTGAATAAGGTTCCCATTGTCTCGAGGCAACACTCGAACATCAACTAAGCAAAAGCCAAGGACCGTTTGACTTTGAGGATGTGAATTATAAATCAATATCCTACACTATAACAATGCACTTGGAGTACTTTCCCTCTATTATCTCTTGGGTCGATATGTGTTGCATGAGATTAGCATCCACAATAACCATCATTTTTTGAAGGAGGATGTAATGTTGAATCCATTGAACAACATGAACCATCGTAAGGGCTAACTTCACTACATGGAAATATTGCAACTCAGGTCCAGTAATCCATTTTCTATCATAATAAATCACATGTTCTTGATGTGATTCATCCTCTTGAACCGAAACCATGCTCATGGTCGATTATGATGTTGTGAGATATAATAGGAAGTGTTTTTTTTAGTTAGGGGAACTCAATAATCGAGTAGACACAAGAGATTCTTTCAAATCATTTGATTACTATTGCACTTGAGTTTCCTAAATAAACAAGACTCCCTTGTTTAAAAGGAGAATTAATCCTTTGTGATCTTGACATAATTTGTAATGAGCCATCACAAAAAGTTTTATTTTCCTTGTAGGCTCTAATGTTCGCAAATGTTGCATGGGGGAGGAAATTTGAGTATTGTCTCAACCTTAAATAATCCTACCATAATCTAAAACATGGAAAAAATAAAGCAAAGCAATTTCCCGGACACAACACAAAAGATGCACTTGTGTGGATTTAATTGAATCTTATAGTACATGCACTTTTTGAATTACTATTTCCTTTGGGAAAAATATATTTTCATGAGATGAGGAATATAAAGCTCAAAAGTTTAGAATTGTATATGTTCCAGCAGGACCAATCAATGCCTAATGGAGCTAGATACATATCTTTTCCCCCCATTATTTTGATGACCTCGAAGTCTGTTATTGTTTTGAAACCATCCAAATCCATCTCAACGTTTTCTAGCCAACCTACTAGGTAAATACAATATTGATTCACCATCTGCAACTATATTAGAGAGTAAACTAGCTTGGATTTTCCCATTTCTTCCCAAGTCTTCTTGGGAAGTATGTTGACATCAAATCCCAACTCCAACATAACATCCCTGGTCTCATATTCGTCGATGTGGGCGTTCACTCTGAATTCCCTCCTAGTTCTCATCTTTCTTCTCTGTACCTTACTTGCATTCCTTTCTGGAAGATTAGTAGCAATCGACTCTTGTGGGTTTCCTTCAGCTCCCACTTTGATTGTGTTCTGCAACTTCCCAGTTAGTTTCTCATCGTCCAATATGTCACAAAATAGTTGTAGCCAAAGATCAACAACCTTTTGTGACTTACCCACGAGGTCTCCATCTACGCAGGAGATCCTCCAACAACTCATGTTTGATGATGGTTTGGCTTAAAACTTGGTTCCACAACCTTAGGCATTGTAGAACTAGTTATTTTCTTGAACATTCCCACTGCATATTTGAAGAATTTCTTCTGCCTTACCGAATCATACTTGGTATTTTTGAGCACAGCCTTATGGATCTTGATCTGATTAGGAATGTCTCCATCAACACCAATCTTTGTTCCTCCTCTAGTGAAAATATGAATATTGGATTCTTTTCCCTCGGTTATAGGTATGGGATCAAAAATTATCAAATTGGCTCCTCTTTTTCTGGTGTGATCTTCCCATTTGGCAATCAGATCAGGACAGTCTTTGGATCAGGACAGTCTTTGGTGGATGCATATTTCTACAATTGGGATGAAATTCTCTTATTTCTTGGGTAAAGTAAGTAAATTTTTGCAATTCTTGTTCATGCTATTGGAGCTACTCCCTTGGTGAATTGATTGAAAAACTCTCTCTCTCAAAACTCTCAAGCATCCTACTAATTGTACTAACACTAACCTTGGAAAAATCACTAAAAAACTTGTTTTTGTTATAAAAGGTTTTCTACAAGCATCTAAATCACATTAATTTGTTGCATACACTAATCTAAAGGTGGCTTAACTTACTCAAAAACAACGTCTAACAATTGGATAGTATTCTATTGGATGTATGCTTAATTTTCATGGTCAATTGTGGTGTTTCTGAGCATTTATTATTGTTGTTGTTACAAATTACTTATTGTTGTTATAAGAATAGTTTATTGTTTCCATTTGCAATAGACATAGCAATGTAACTTTTCTAGTGTCTAAAAGAGGTCATTCTTGCATACTCTAGCTTGGAAACTATTATATATATGTTGTAAAGTGTTCTTGTTCCAAGAAGGTACCAAATTATCTTCAAACATATTATCTTTCCTTGAACTAGACCAATCAACTAGTGATCAAGACAGGGGGCAATAGGCTTGGCTACTAAACTTGCTATTTGATCCCTTGAGGTCACCAGGGAAGTCTCCTTTGTGGTGGACCTCTTCCTTCACTAAAATGAGGGAAGTCCCTACTTAGGTGACAATGGTTGGTTCTTCCATAGTTACGCGATATTTGGGGATCTTGTGTTGGGATTTGCATAAGTACAAATCCTATGATAACATGGACCAAGTAAAATTCTACATAAATTCACAAGTTGGCTTGTGGGAGAATAAATCACCCAAGCTATAGAAGCAATATTTTGAGTGTTTCTAAAGGCATTGTATACAAGTCATATACATGTAGGTTCGTTCAACAAGAAATACTAATCAAGCACAAAGCATGATAATCAAGGACCAAAAATCAAAGTAAAATAAAACTAAAGCAAAATAACTTATATACAACATGTACAAGTGTATCACAAGGAATCATTTCCTATGATTAATACCTCTTTAGTTAGATCCCATTACAAGGATTTACCAAAGGGGTTCCTTTAGAATCAACAATCTTTGTTTCTGTCAGTTTGATTTATTTTTTAGTAAGTGGGAAGAAACTATGCATATTTTAACAAATGATAATAAGACGACAATGTTATCCATATCCAATCACATTATTACTAGGTTCAATGTACCCAGAGAAATCGTCACTAATCACAGTACCCATTTCCAAAACAATATGATCATGAAATTAGTAGCTAAGTTGAGTTTCTGATAGGAACATTCATCTCCATAATATCCTCAAGAAAATGGTCCAATAGAAGTCATAAAAAAGGTTTTGAAAACCATGCTCCAAAGGACAACTGATAAAAACAAATCCACCTTACTAAAGTAGTTGACAACCATAATGATGTACTTATGACCATCAACAAAAGTTGGATGAAATGTGGTAAAATTAACCCCCTACTTCGTGAAGGGGCCAATAGTAACCACAGGGTGTAAAGGAGTAGGATGAACATGCATTTTCTTTATAAATACTTGACAAGGATAACACTTCTTAACTGCTTCAATACGGTCTTTAAAAATTGATGGCCAAAATGATATTGCATGCAATCTTTTATGTGTTTTCACCATCCCAAACAAATGACCACCACATGATCCACTATGACAATCATCTAGAAAATTCTCAACCTCCTCATGAATCAAGCATTAATGTAATATCAAGTCAACCCCGTGATGATACAAAGTGTCATCGATAATGATGTAATTCTTGTCTTGATAGTGAATGTATTGACACTCATCATGAGATAGGTGAGAAGTGAACCATTTATTCTAGAGATACACAAGAGTGTATCCATAACAAGGGTCATTAGAGGAAATAAGGAGTTACGTATGTTTATATGGCAAGGACTCATTTTGAATAAGGTCCCCATTGTCTCAAGGCAACACTTGAACATCAACTAAGAAAAAGCCAAGGACCGTTTGACTTCGAGGATGTGAATTATAAATCAAGCTCCTACACTATAAAAATACAATTGGAGTACTTTCCCTCAATTATCTCTTGGGTCGATATGTGTTGCATGAGATTAGCATCCACAATAACCATCATTTTCTGAAGGAGGATGTAATGTTGAATCCATTGAACAACATGAACCATCGTAAGGGATAACTTTTCTACATGGGAATATTGCAACTCAGGTTCAATAATCCATTTTCTATTGTAATAAATCACATGTTCTTGATGTGATTCATCCTCTTGAACCGAAACCATGTTCATGGTCGATTCTGATGTTCTGAGATATAATAGGAAGTATTTTTTTTAGTTAGGGGAATTCAACAATCGAGTAGACACAAGAGATTCTTTCAAATCATTTGATTACTATTACACTTGAGTTTCCCACATAAACAAGACTCCCTTGTTTAAAAGGAGAATTAATCCTTTGTGACCTTGACATAATTTGTGATGAGCCATCACAAAAAGTTTGATTTTCCTTGTAGGCTCTAATTTTCGCAAATGTTGCATGGGGGAGGAAATTTGAGTATTGTCTCAACCTTAAATAATCCTACCATAATCTCAAATATGGAAAAAAATAAAGCAAAGCAATTTCCCGGACACAACACAAAAGATTCACTTGTGTGGATTTAATTGAATCTTATAGTACATGCACTTTTTGAATAAAACATGAAGATGAGTTGGATGATCAACCCTTGTCTTTGACTGAGTGGCTATATCATCTAAAAACACTTCAATGATATGATTGATATCATGAAACACATATGACATGGCTCACTAAAGTGTGGCTCCAACATTTTTTAGACCAAACAAAATTTTTGATCCAAAAAGGATCCAGAGAAGGATAAGAACAACTCAGAACTCGCAGAGGCAACTCAGGATGCTCAGAATGGCTTTAGCATACAAAGAAAGGGAAAAAATTCAGAGTTCCCAAAACTCAATGAAAATGGCATGATCGCGAAGAGAGCGTCACAATCTTTCTAACGGCGTAAATGACTTGTCAAACAAAGTTACGGATCGAAAGATATTCGCGGTCAAAGTTTTGGTCAACCTAGCCTAATCAGTAGGGATGAGTCAAAATTCGTACTTCTGACGTCAGCATTAGTACGGATGACTTCATCGTATGTACATCATACATGACAAGCATAGAGGGAGACACGTGTCATGTTGATGTCATCATGATGAAGTGGCAACACGAGAGGCTGCCATGTGTCACTCATTTTTGGAATTTTTGGGCCGACATGTGGACCAATGAAAAGTTGTCACGTGGTAGTCCATACAGGACACATGGCATATGTACACTACGTGGCAGGATGACATGGAATCTGTATGACATGTGGCAGGAAGGTGAGGTGGCAGGATGGTGAGGTGGCAGGTTGACCATGCAAAAGAGGTGACGCCCAGCAACCGAAAAATTATATATATATATATATATATATATATATATATATACAATCCACCAAATCTGGCGGCTGTTCCACCAGAATTGGCGGCGTATTCCAATCTCTGCTAGTTTAGCAGCATCTCCACCAGTTTTAGTAGAGCTCGCCAAAAACTGTTATAAAAAATGTATATAAAGGGGAGGCCTGCGGGTTCGACCCTCGGACCTCTGCCTAAAACACCACCAACAAAAGCCTTAAAATAGCTCCACTAACCAATGCGCCAACCAACTCACCTATTACACAACCGCCTAGTTTTTGTATAAAAGGGGGCTTTCCGCTAGTGTAAGGGGAGGAGAACCAAGGGCGCGCTCGTACGGATTTTGGCATGGATTTTGAGACAGGGCATGCATTTAGAGATTTTTCCCAGTCATTTATTGTAGAGGCAGGGCACAGAAATCGAGGAAGGGGTGTCTCTTGGGCTTGAAAGTGACAGACTCGGATCGAGGCATGGAAACAGTCATTTTTAGGTAATTTGACACCACGAACACATTGGTGATGTTTTTTTTCTAATCTGAGCAAAGCTTCTATAGCTTAACTCCAGAATGAGGTATACTTATGTATTTTTCCCAATTCTTTTGTGGAGTTAATAAAAAGGCCTACCCATTTGAGAGCAGGACCCGGAGACGTAGTCCACCAAGGATGAACTCCATTATCAAGTTCTTTGTGTTCATATTTCATGCTTATGTCTCTTTTCTTTTGAGCTTTTCCTTCTTTTATGGTGTACTTTAGTTTATGCTCATTTAATACAATTCTTTAATAAGTCACCTGATGAAAAGATCCCGGATCAATTTTCCTATAAGAAAATGTACTTTAAGGATAGATGAAGGTAGTCTTATGTTGATATTATTGATAGGTATGAATCTAGTTATAGTGAGAGAATATATCCATTAAAGAAAATATCTCATTTTTAGCACATTCATTAATAATATGATCGATGAATGACATGGGATAACTGTATTTTAGAAATGGTTTGTTCAAATCCCAAAAATCAATACAAACTCAGATAGTCCCCTGCTTCTTGTCAATAGAAACCAAGTCAGACACCCATTTGGTCAAAGGGATAGGGTAGATGAAGTCAACTTTCAACAAATTCTCTACTTTTTCCTTAATGGCATATTCCATTCTTGTATTAACCATTCATTCGTTTTGTCGAGCATGATTAGCATTCTCACAAGTCTTGATTGAGTGATTTACAATCCAGGGATCAATGCTTGACATTTTTTCATAACACTAATCAAATATGTCTTGATATTCGTTGAAAAAAATAGTATAGGTTTGAATTTATTAAGAGAGAAATCAACTCCTATTATGTTATTTACCATAATGTGGGGCTTCATGGAGATATTGATTGACATAGTTTTGAAATATTTTCCATATTTTCTTTTGCATGCACATTGTGTGTGGGGATAGGAATTTGATGTCAGTCAAAATCTCTGTGTGCAATGAGACCCTTGTCTCCAACCTCCATTTGATCCAATCTAGGAAGAAAGTATGAGCAATGATTCATATATTCCAATTGTCTCTCACAACAAGTCATTACTTCTAGGATAGATTCATCTAAATTTAGGACCATATCTAATAAATATTGTGAATTGGGGGGGGTTTGAAGGCACACATGGGAAACAAAAAATGATCATACTACTCTTGAGGGGGTAGATTATGATCAGGGTCTACAGAATCCATCTAAATTCCTTGATAAGTGACCTCAATCATAGAAAAGTGAATGATTGAACCTACATAACTATCCCCTAACACAAACACAAACATGCCTGGCACAATCCATGGGTCGTCCCCAAAGTTTAAAAGTTTGAAAACAAACAAGTGTGGTGGCTCAATGTTCTCTTAAAAATAGGACATTTGGAAATTAATCACATCTATAGTGGCGACTAAAGAAAGCACATATATAGGTGAAGAATCCATCTAATAAACCAATAGAGGGAGTGGGAAAGTACACATTAAATATGATCCCTTGAACATTCTATCACCAACACCTTCATATGCCCCCATGGAATTATCCACCATCATGACATTTGGCCCAACAATGAAAGTAGGATTGACATCCAACCAAATGTACATCAAAGGTTTATATAGGGCTTGGATCATTTTGAGTATGCTACATAGCCATGAGTGTATTAGAATATAGGGAAACTTGTCCCATATTATTTTTCCCATGAATGGTTTCAACATTTCCAACAGAACCAAACACACCATTGGCATGAGGTCCTAGTTGTTAGCACATAGGATTTTAGGGGTCAAAAAATCACTTTGGTTTTGTTTTTTGAGTCATAGGTTTTTACAAGTCCTAGGTTTTTGGGTCTCTTATTATGGTCATAGCTTAAAGTTTGATTGCAATAAGCTAAAGTTTGGTTCAAACTTGGTTTAAGAGTCTTGAAGTCATGTAATTATACATCATGACAAGGTAAATAAAGTCCCTATGAGTCACACCTACATCATTACCTTGACATGTCACACCTCCAGATTGTACACAAGTTTCTCCTTGTCACCATCCATCTATTTGAATGCCAAATCAGAGTCAGTTGTATGTGCTTCCAACTCACTAGGAGAGTTCACAGCGTACTCTAATTACCACATGGATTCATTTATCATCATTGCAATTAAAGAATCGTGTCAAAGAGGATTTTTATTTTTTTTAGAGTCTACATTTAACTAATTTTTAGGGATTATGTCACAGATCTCATAACACTTTCCTCGAAGTGTGCAATTCATGTTTGAATTAGGTGCTGTGAATTGTTATTCTGACACTGTGAACTGGTAGATAGGCATTGCGAACTAGCGCTACGAATTGGCTGAAGAGGAGAGTTGGAGGTTGGATAGCTTGCAGACATCTATGTTGAAACTTAAAGACATAAACATCAATATCAAGTCCACCAGGTACTCCATGAGAGTTTCCATACAATTTAAGGGTTGAGAGAGGGGTTTTTTGTTGGTTTTACCTATCGACGTTGTGAATTGTCCTAATTTTGTTGCTTCCTTCTTTCAAATTCACCTCCATGGTGTTCGGAACCTTTCTCACAAGACCAGGCCATCTTTCAACCTCATCTATATTTCCCATTGTTCATAATTCACTTGTTCCACTGAATTTCCTCCCAGCGTTGTGAACTGTTACTCTGGCGCTGCGAATAGAGCACTGTGAACCCTGTGTTCCAACATTGTTGAAAAATCGTCTTCTGCATCTTTTAAAAATTCAATTTTTAATGAGTGAATTTTACCCCTATCCAATTTTAAAAGTGTGGTTGATCATATGATTGAAGAGGGCTTAAATTTGAAAGCATTATTAATGTTGTTAACCCATTTTATGCTGATAAAACCCTATTTAGCAGAGATTTATCTTGTGTCCCTCTCATTATAATTCTCAGTTGTTATTCCTTACTGTTCATGTTGACAAAGTGTCTTCTATTATACCTCATGTGTATAGATCCAGGTGTATAAATCCCTGTACAAGACCAGCCTATTGAAAAAATTTTTATCATCAAACCCTAATTTCATGTTTTTCCTACTTTCACACATCGAGCTGTCATTAAAACTCACATAACAACTTTCTACCCGCAACAATTATGGATAGTCAACAACATAAGAAAACTCACATGGGAGGGGAAATTGTGAGGACAAAACCCTATTACATACATCTCCTTGAGTCTGAGCCTTTGATCAAGGAATCCTTTCAGAGGGTAGGTTGAATTAATTTATGTCAAAAAATGCAGAGGGGGCATCCAGAGGTAGCCAGAGAATTTTCACTCAACTTCAATGGGACCAAAACCAAGGTGGGGATGTTAGAATTTGAAGTTTCATAACTATCCATCTCTGTTGCAATAGAGATACCCAACACTGGAGAAAAGTGGTTTAAGGAAATGTCAGTAAATGCTTGCTTCTCCAAGGAATTCCTTAATCCATAGTGTCAGGGATACAACTTGTCCAAAGGGGTACCTAGAAGCCACATTCTTCAAGGTTTTGATAAGATGATGAAGGTTACCCAAAGGTATTTCACCTGTGAGGGTATATTTAACATGGTATACCAATACTACATCATGATACTTTTACACTTCACAGGGAAAGAAGTAATGAACCTCCCTTTTTACCTCTTTAGAAGCATTGTAAGATGGTAGATATAGTTAAAGCCAAATCTAAGAAAGTAGACACTAGTGTCTTTCACTCTGGTCTTTTTAAAATGTTGTTGATGGAAGAGTTGATAAAGACAAACACTGATTGGGAAACATTCCTCACTTCATCATAGTTTCAACTAAATGTTGCCCCCACTGCATAGTCCAAGATACAAAGTCCTATTCCTCTTGAGAGAACTGTGTGTTTAGAGATTATCAAGAAGAAAGGGGGTGTTATGACTGGTATAGATGAATGAGAAACAAATGAAACAGAAGCAGGAGGCCCTTCACAACCTTCACACATGGAGGCTTCACCCATGGTAGATCCCACTCCTATGGAGGTTCCTTCAAGAAAATCCACAGGTCTGAGAGGAAGAAAGCGTGTGTTCCCTTCACCCATTGCTACATACAAGGCTAAGACTAGGAGGCCTTTTACTAGAGCAACAACCAAGCAAAATTTACTTGTGAAGGATGATGAAATAGAGACTTCATCCTAGAGGAAAGGTAAATCCGAATATCTTGAGCAACCCAATGAAATTATTGATATCACTACTCCTCAGCCTGATAAACTGAAGAAAGAAGCAAGGGCTAAGGCTGATAAACTGAAGAAATAAGACTTAGATTCAAGGAAGAAGCTCAAGGGGGTGATGGTAATGTACCATGAGACCATTGATAATGCCATATTTTTATCCAAAATATTTTTTCCCCTCCACAGGCAGTTCATAAATCTCTACAGACAAAACAGATCTCATCAAGCTCAAATCAGAAAGTTAAAGGCAAAACTACAACCTTTTAAAGGAGAGTTGGCCAAGATAAATCTGGACATGCTGACTAAGGTTGCTAACAGGAGAATCTACAGAGTTACAAAATGAAGATGTTGAAATTCCATAACCAGTATTAGTTTTGGTCAAGTTTCTTGTTTTTTGCATTTTTACAACTTTTTGAGGATGACTATGTTTTGTAAAACCATGATTAGCTATTTGGATGTTTTCTTTTAGTCATGTACCAAGATTATGAAGTTGTTACAACATTTTGGGACACTTGAGATAGTTTTTGGATGTTTTAAGATTTTGTAACATCAAACAAGCCACTACAAGAAAGTTCGCGAATCGGAGCGCTTGGCACTGTGAACTGGCTGTTTCAGTCAGATGCTATGAACTGGTGCTATGAACTCATTTTTTTGAGTTTTTGGAGGGAGTAACAAATGCCAAATGTCAATATGAATGCATACCAGTTTTCTGAAGATCAGTTGCGAGCTGGAAGGCCACTTGCCAAAGGAAAATGCACTCAAATGGACACCTCATCAGCCATAAAGAAGATGTTGCAAACGTTGCCAACATCATCCTGAAATATAACATTATGTTTTCTTTCTATTGTACAATTGTATCCACGCCACCTTTAGGCACAAGAATCCTATAAAGGAGTTGGTATTCGAATTGTAAAGTTGTCAATGAAAATCTAGGCTATAAGATGATCATTGTAAGACTGAAGATGGGTTTGAATGGTGTGAGAGAGGACTCATATTTTTTATGATGTTGTCTATGTAGCAGAGAGTACCTCCTATTGTATGTACCAGACCTAAGACACTTTGGATAATGGAAATATATCTTGTTTCTTATCATCTTGTTGCTATCTAATCCTGATTACAATCCATTGAATGATTCATTCGGCTGAATTGTATCTTTGTTTCAATGGAGGATCTGTTGTGATATTGTTTATAGTTATATCAAAGTTTTCTCTTTGATTATGAGAAGCTCTTATTTCAAAGATTTTTTCTTCACATGTTTTTCAATACTACCTGATGTAGATGATAGGCATATTACATTTTTCTTATTAAGTCTTCTACCTACTCACCTTATTTCTTAAATCCCGATCCAATTTATTCAAACCCTTATTTGTTGGTGTATATTGTATGGAGTAAGCTATGATTGAAATTCATTTCTGATTTTTTCATCCATTTTCCACCTTAGCATAAACACTTATCTTTAATATTCTGATGGGTATTGAGCTTTCACTTACAACAGTCTAAGTGTGACTTCTAGTGCTAACATTTTTTGCGTCGTTGTCGGGGATGGAAGTGAAGAAATCTTCCCTGGGAGAATGACATTGAGAATATCCAATGCTTGATGGTAGATAGGAGCATGACACAAATTTTGACTGCAATCTTCTACCCAGTGACTCCACAATCAAAGACTTCACTGGAGGAAGGATCCTACTGACAGAAAAATGAAAAGACGGAAGGGAAAAACCAGGTATCAGTTCATTAGTTTTCTCCATGAACTTTTGTTCTTATTCATCAATTCATTTTTGTCTTTCCCTTTACATATAAAATGAATTATTCTTTGCTTTGTCTATTTAGATGATCGTAAGCCTTCAATTATATACCCCTCTTTGGAAGAAGAAGGTCTGCATTCTACCTATGCTGTAGATGTTGATCATGTCTCTTCACCTCAGTCTATTGAGAAGAATGAAGTCCATATCTCAATCCCTCCTGAAATTGATCAACCCTATAGTCAGGGGAATTATGAAGTTGATTTACCTCCTAAAGTCTTTGTTATATCGTGAAATCAGCTTATTAAACCTCATTTTCATCCCACTGATGTTCAGTCTAGAATTAGAGAGAACATTTTTAAACCCTTAAGGCTGTCATCTCACCTTCATCCTTACCCTCCCAACTTTTTTGAGTATCTTCCTTGATTTACTAGATAAGATCATATCACTACTGAGAATCATTTGGGAGCCTTTGAGAAATTTGTTGATAATTTTGAAATAGTATATGAATATGTCACCATGAGCTTATTTTCCAAATCCTTGGTTGGGGATGTTGCTTTTTGGTTTAAAGGTCTGGATGTTGGTTCCATTATTTCATGGATTGAGTTATATGATGCATTTTTAAGATATTGGGGAAATAACAAGTCCTTTGATAAACACTTAGTTGAGTTTTGTGCTCATAAGAGAAAATAATATGAAGCTCTGGCCACCTTCAACAAGAGGTTTCACAGTTTTTATTACAACATGACCTATTTCAAAAGGCATTTATCTCAATAGACAAGATCCCTAAAAATAGGAATTTGTTAGGTTTTTGTTGGAATATTTTGTAACAAGACTCCTAAATGGAGGAGGATCCTATGTAGCTCCTTGGTTTTGACCTCCTTAGGGTAGAGAGATGTCATTCACTATATATGAAGTGGATTTTGATAAGGAAAGGATTGGATTCATGAGCCAAGAAAGGAGAGAGATGGAGGAGAAGTTTTAGTTGCTCATTTGTAATCGTGAGGGTCTGTTTGTAATAACATTTTTTTCCATTAAAGATTCATGAGAGTTGTTATTGGATTGTCTTCTGTGTTTTTCCATTTCTTTGCTATCTTCTTTCTTGAATATATTGCAGGTTTTGAGGATCATAGCTGCCATTGATGGATGGATTCATGAACAACAAAGGATATGTTGTACCTTTCCCATTAAATCATTGTTTATTGTCAAAGAAATGTTTATCTGTTTGCAGAAAGGATCTTTGTACAATGGATGTTCTACAGATGTTATCGCAGGGTACCGAATGTCATGCATAAGATATCTGAGTTTTTTGCAGGAAGTTGGATAGTCTCATGATGACATGTTGTAGCTATTGGAGAGCTACCCACCGGCCCTGGATGCATGCTGTGAAGTCAATATGGATTTCTTTTGATGTATATATTCGTGTGTCCGATAGTCAATGGCCATGAGCTTGTGTGGATGGCAACAATGTTAGATTCTATGCTGGATAGAATACCTTCCTCAATAAGAGTGAGTGTTGAGATTTTATGGAATTTCAGAAGTTATTCCTAAGTGTAATTGTGAAAGGGTTTATTGATAAGTCATGTCTTTTAGGTATTTTAGAGTATAAATAGAGGTTATATCGAGTCATTTTGATCATTCATTGAATATAAGTATAAAAGAGTAGTATGCACTTATCTAGGAGGCTATTCTTGGTTCATGTCTCGGTCTCTTTGGTCTTGATTTCATGACAGAACATTATATGACATTGTACATGTTGGAGGAATCTATATTGAGGAAAGTTTGCAAGGTTTTCTTCCCTTTGAGGGTTTCCATGAGGATATATCTTGTTTTTCTATATATATATATATATCATCTCTTATGAAAAACCAACAATACACTTGGGGTTTAAGAATGTTGTCTAAAAACCATATAGAAGCTTACACGTTGCCCCAAGGGCTACTGTTAGTGGAATAAAATCATATCCAACACCTAATTGTCTTGGGGGACTCTAGCATAATTGTCAAGTCAATGATTAAGAAATTATGTCCAGATGATCATAGATTTGCCTCAATCTTGATTAGAGCACAATATGAGACTTAATGGCCAATAAGGAAATAACATCGAAAATGGGGGAGATTTGGGTAAATTGTACTCAAACCACCCAAGTTATACCATAATCCCACCCCTTGATAATTAAATGACAAGTACCTCAAAGGTATCAAGCCATGTGTCCCTCACGTGCAAGCCCATCCACCAAAACAGAGCAATAAACTCGATGAGACCCAAGGCCTCCTCACACATGTCTAAGATAGTGGGTATTAGAATTTAAGGGTAAAACAATAGGGTAGCTAGAAACAAAAATTCTTTAAAAAAATTCACATCAATAGCTACTGTAATTTATGACCAACAAAGCATAGTAAAATTTCAATGCATAACCTAACAACATTAGTGAACACAGATCTGAATATTACCTTAGCTGTAATAAAGAACAAAGGTACTTGATTTGTTGTTGTTACCTTCCTCCAATGGATGCTCAAAAAAATCTTAGAAAAATCATAGATCAAACACTTAGATTAGATATCCTCATGGGCATGGGAATAAATCCAAGAAGGACTCTTAGATTGATAGGCAAAAATCAAAACTCAACAAGCTAGAGAAACCATAATCAAAACAGTCCAAACCACTGTCCAAACATTAGGGATGAAAACAATTCACTATCCAACCTAGGGATAGAAAGGCAAAGCTATATTATGTCCTTCTTCAAGCGGATGCAAATATCAACAGTCTAAAATATCATCTCTAATGCTTAGACACAAGGCAACACAACAAAATACAGTAGCGGCACCCATTAAATATCAAGGACTGTACCAGCAAATACAGGGGTGGCACCACTGAAGTACCAAGGGTTGTAATAGCAAACATAGGGTGGCACCTACTGAAATATTAAGGGTTGTACCAGCAAACCAACAAGGGAAGCATCAACAAAATATCAAGGGTGGCACCCAACAGACATCAAGGGAGGCATTCAACAGATCAACAACCTCAATGACAAGCACAAAAAGACCCATGGCAGGATGGATAAACCAAGAACAAGAAAGGGAAGACACCACTAGTCCAACAACAAGCTTAGAAGATGAAACAACTAACAGGGAAGACCCACGGCAGGCTGAAACATGCAAAAGGGGACTCTTGAAAACCTGTTCATAAAGGTCGTAACAAAACCTCAGTATCAACGTCAACTTGGAGGATAAATATCATATGATCAAGTGTGTCAAGTGAAGGAGAGATCACTTCTTTATATAGTTGAGGTAGGTAAGGTAGGGCTAATCTTATTAGTCCACTTGCCATAGATTTAGGGTTAGAATAACCCCTTAATATAATAACAATGTTTTACGAATTAAAACATTAAGTGGTAAATTCAAATAAAATAATAAATCAGGTGAGGAGGGTTTCAAGATCAAGGCGGCCAACTTTCTCTTAGGAGAAAGTAAAGTCCAATATATAAATTCAAACCAACAAATGAACATAAAATTTAAGAGGCATAACTCAAGAAAAGGGTTTCAACAATAAACAATAAGACAAAGTCAAAAGTCAAGTCCTTTTTTTTGGAAATTTGTCCACAAGAGTCCCACATTATAGATTTTAAGTTTTTTATCATCCCATCATACGAGGAAGGGAAATGACGTGATCATGTATTTCTTCTTAACTTCTCCTAGGTCACATGGACCATCCTGGGAGAGAAGAAAGTCACACATTATCTCGGCTTGGTACTCAGACCAAGAAATTGTCTGGTCCCAGACCAGAATACCTCAGAACACATCTGGGGGCTACCCCATAACATATCTGGGGGCCCTAGATCACAACTAGGGTCTTAACCACCAAGGATCAATCCAAGCATTGAGCAAGGATTCCTTGGAACACATCCAAGGGCCCCAGAACACATCTAGGGACTTATACCATCAAATTGCTTTGTCCCTGACCAAGAACCCTAGAAATACACTGGGGGCCCAACTAAGGTCTTTTTCCATGGCTCTAACTACTTATTCCCAAACCAAGAACCCCAAGAGTGTAATGGGGGCCCTACATCGCAACCAGGGTCTTTTCCATCCTCTCGGAGAATGGATCTTGCAGTTGCATTAATTTTAACACTCCCTCTCAGCAAGAGAGGCATTCTCAGCAACACCAAGCTTGTCTCAGAAGTACACAAACTTTTTCAATGACAAGGGGCTTGGTCAATATATCTACAGTTTGTTCCCTAGTCGGAACATACTGAATACCGAGAATGTTCTTTTGCACCATGTCCCGAACATAATGATATCTCATCTCAATGTGTTTCGATCTATCATGAAACACGGGATTCTCGGAGAGCATATTTCTGAGCCACACTGCTTCTCTACTAGAAACACTTTCATCAATGTATTATGCCTCTGCAATGCTTTGGACTATGGATCCTTGCTTCCTGTTGGACCAAGAGATCATAGTTGAACCCAAACTAAAACAATATCTGGAAGTGCTATTTCAGTCCACTGTATTGCCCATCCAATCTAAATCTGAATAGCCATGAAGAATTACACCTCCACTAGAAGTGTATATAATACCATAAGCTATAGTCCCTCAGACATATCTGAGAATATGTTTAGAAACAACCATATGAATGTGTTTTATATCACACATAAATTGACTGAGGGAACTCACTGCATAACAAATGTTTGGTCTGGTGTGTACTAGATACATCAAGGACCCAATGATCTGACAATATACTGTAGGGTCTTCTAGATCTGAACTTGTAGCTTGATCATGTAACTTCTTCAGGTTAAAAATCATAGGGGTAGTCATGGATTTACAGTCCAACATCCCAAATCTTCAAATCACATCAACTGCATACTTACCTTGTGAGAGAAAAATCTCACCAGATTTTTGCCACACCTCTAAACCAAGAAAGTAATGCATAAGACCCAAGTCCTTCATTTCAAACTCTACTAACAACTCCCTCCTAGTCTCAGCTCTCATATGTTCCTCTCTAGTAAGAAACAAATCATTCACATATAAAACCAAGATAACATGATGATTCTTCACAACCTTTATATAAAGATTAGGATCTGCTATACTCTTGGAGAACCCAAGACTCTAAAGAAAACTGTCAATTCTTCCATACCATGCTCTCAGAGCTTGTTTCAATCCATACAATGATTTCTTGAGTTTGCAGACATAGGATTCATTCCCATGGATCACAAAACCCTCAGGTTGCTCAATATAAACCTCTTACTCAACTTCACCATTAAGAAAAGAAGTCTTAACATCCCTTTGGTGAAGTTTCCAATCAAAAATTGAAGCAAGAGAAATGATGACTCTGATAGAGGTGTACCTGGAAACGGGAGCAAAAATATCATCATAATAAATTCCCTCTTTCTGAGAGAAACCACAAGCCACAAATCTAGCTTTGAATTTTTCAACACTGCCATCTGCTGCATGCTTTATTTTTTAAATCCATTTAGAGGTCACCATTGATTTTCCTTGTGGTCTTGGGACCACTTCCCATACATCATTCTTCAATATTGACTCATATTATTCTACCATGGAATCCTTCCATACTTTATTATTGGCAGCCTCATCAAAAGTGGAAGGTTCTAAGTCAATCACAAGATTCAACTGATCTATCAAACCTGAGTACTTATCTGGTTTCTTGCTTTCTATGAAAGTACATGTAGGTGATGCATGATTTTCTTCTTCCTTTAAAATTTCACGACACCATGTTGGATTCCTTTTGATAGGAGGTTACTCTAGGGGAAACTCAATAGAATCCCTTATGGGATCCACTGAAGGATCTATGGTCTCCTCCCTTTGCTCATTTGAAAGTTGTGAATATGAAGGCTCTGAAGTTGGAACATCTTGCTCCTCTTTATCACATGGAAGCTCTCTGGAACAACGAAAAGAAGCTTCCTCATGGAAGGTCACGTCTCTACTGACCTCTATATATTTTTGTCCTGGAACATAGATTCGATATGCTTTTGAGGTCTCATTGTACCCCACAAAAGTGCATTTATTTCCAGAGGGCTCTAACTTGGCCCTCTTTTCTTTTGGTACATGTATGTAGATAGGACTACCAAAACTTCTCAAGTGATCAACTGAAGGCTTCTTACCCGTGAAGACTTCTTCTGGAGTTTTCTCTTCCAAATCTTTATGAGGGCACCTGTCCTGAATATAGACTGCAGTACTTGCAACTTCATCCCAAAGAGATAATGGAAGATCCTGATCATACATCATAGCTCTAGATGCCTCACAAATTGTTCTATTCTTTCTTCCTACAACCCCATTTTGCTCGGGATTGTAAGGCATGGTCAACTCCCTCTTAATCCCAGAAGCTTGGCAGAGATCATCATACTTGTGGGATTCTAACTCTTTCCCATTATCTATTATGAAAACATGAATATGTCTACTTATCTGATTCTCAACAAGATTCTTAAAATCCTAAAATTTACTGAAGGATTCATCTTTAGTTTTCAGAAAATAAATCTAGGTTTTACGGGAGAAATCATCAATAAAAATGATATAATAAAGACATTCATTCATGGATGGAGCGGTCATGGGTCCAGATATATCATAATGAATAAGATATAAGATACCATTAGTTTTTCTATTACTGTGAGGATAAGCTTTCTTTGTATTTTTACCAAGAGTAGAGCCTCTATAAATATTGTCATGCTCAAAAGGAAAAATTGGCATACTTGTTACCATCTTTTGCAAACCTGGGAGAGAATTATAGTTGAGGTATCCAAACATTTTGTGCCATAGTCCATAGGGTTTGATCATCACATGATCTAATGCTTGAATAACTTGACCAGAGACTTTGTAAAGTCTACCTTCTTGGGCTCTGATTATCATGGTTGAGCTCATACTTTCATTTGAGGGCCACATAAGAGCTTTCCTTTGGAGAAGGATATTGTTTACTGATCCAGGTGAATATTGGTGGCCACCCGCCTATTCCACTTGGACCCCCACCATTGTTTCTTTCATTTTTTCAGTTTCCTTAATTGCAATACAAATTACTATTTTTGGCAGTTTTTCGGGTCCTGAACTTCCGGAGTCGTTTTGAGGCCCTAAACAACGTTTTTTGGGCATGGTCCGGTCGAAAAATATCATCATGATATTTTATGCCAACTATTGTATTCCTCGGATAGATATTTATAATGATGTATCGTGTGTGTCAAACGGAGATAGTATGCCAAAGTTACGACCCCAGGAAATTGATGTACCAATTTACCCCGACAAGGCCCATATTCTGGTGTTTCATCTCCTAGGGTTAGGTTGTTGGATTTTTAGGGTTTTCCATTGTTTCTCAATAACATATAGGCCTTTGAGCCTCATTGTAACACAGATTTCAGAGGCCTGTAGCTGCCACATCTCTTCTCAAAGATAAGCTACCAGTGCCCTAGCTAGTTTATTTCTATTCTATCTGTAAACAAATTTCAGTTCTTTGATATTAATGAAATGAAGTGTTATTTCCGCTACATCTTTGTACTCATGGTTGTTTGTGTATTTTTTTGTGTTCCTGCATAAATCTGGATCAGTGGTATCAGAGCAGTCTTCTCTTTCTTGATCCTTCATTGCATGTCCCCAACGAAGTTGGGGTATAAGGAGTTAGGGATCGATCTGGTTGAACCTTTGCAAGATCAGCCTCGCAAACCCCGACGACCGCCCATGGGGGACAAAAATAAATATGAGGGAGCAGGAGATCCTATAAAAATATTTCTCAAGGAGGCCCTTGAAAAACAAAGGAATGCGATGATGGAAAACTTCGCTCAGACCCTTCAATGATTTCCCATTGGCGGCGCATCTGCATCCAACAACCACTCTGGAGGCACAGCCCCTTTTAAGGTACAAGTAAACTTTGACATTCCCATATTTGATAGTCAAATAGATGAAGACATCATAGATAGATGGTTGAATATATTAGAAGGATATTTCTCGGTTCATGACTTTTCCAACCGGAAGAAGATTATATTTTCACTGCTCAAAGTTGCCCCCCATGTCAAGGACTGGTGGGAAACCTAATGTGAGAAAAAGGACGAGGAGGAACCCTCATGTTCTCGGCCGTACCCACTTGGAATTCTTTCTGAGACACCATCAAGGAACAATATTATCCTGTGTGGAGCTATGAGGACAAGTACATACAATGGACTACGCTGTGACAACAAAGGAATCAAGATGTGCATGAGCTGACAAATCTATTCCATACCCTGCGCACAAAGTTGGGTATCAAAGATTCAGAGAATCATTTGGTGTTGAAGTACTGTAGTTGTCTACACAGATACATTCAGGAGGAAATGGAGTTCCTCGACATCTCCTCACTTGGTACGGCATACCGGTATGCTGCCAAGATTGAGCATAAATTCAAACAGAAGAAGTGAGACTTTGGATCTGTGAATCAAAAGCAAGTGAAAGGTGCCCCCAAACCCTAGAACAAAGGACAAATCCAAGGCATGGTGGCTAAAGACAACCTTCCAAAGCTGTAAGAAAAGAACAACACTGCACAGTCGAAAAAATACACGGGAAAGTGATGTGATTTCCATAAGACATCCACTCACAACACAAGTGAGTGTCGGGCCAAACAGTCATTGGTGGCTGAGATGAGGGCTTCTGAATCAGATGCATGCTCCGACACTGAATCAAAACCTGAGAAAGGGAATGAAAGAGGGAAGTTGATTATCAATGCAGAGCCCAATACCACTGTTGTCACCATGAAGATCCAAAAGGAAGAACCGTAAGATCCAGAAGAGGAGGAGCATCTCTTCCACTCCCATATTTGGGTAAAGGGTTCCCCGCTACAGTTCATTGTCGACAGTGGGAGACAAAAGAACCTCATTTCAGTAGAAGTTGTGAAGTGGTTGGGCTTGCCGACCACAACACACCCACATCCATACATCATCGGGTGGCTTCACCAATGACGAGATCTCTGTGTCAGCCAGCAATGTCGCCTTCCCTACAGCATCAAGCCCTTCATCAATGAGGTATTATGTGGCATTGCTCCTCTTGATGTTTTTGATGTATTATTAGGCCAACCATACTTGTAGAAGCGACATGCTATGTATGAGTCCCGACCTTGCGCTATTATTGTTACGTTGGGAAATAAGTTGTATAGGATATAAGAGGCACCACCACCTATCGCTATCTCTTTGGTTACTGCAAAACAACGCAATGAGCTCATTTTTAAAACCGGGAAATTTGTTTTCCTGATAATCGGCCCTCAGGGAAAGAAGAATACTGTGGCCACAAACTCCAAACAAGGCTCCTCCACACGACAACAACAAATGGGCAAGGTTGTGGAGGAGTACCGAGACATATTCACCTCACCCGCAGGGGTGCCTCTGCACTATCAGGTCAATAACCCCATCGATTTGACCTCAGGTGCCTTATTGCCCAATGGACCAATCTATCAGTGCTCTGTTATGGAGAACGATGAAATCAAATGACAGATTCAGGAGCTGCTGCAAAAAGGTCACATCCAACCAAGTTCATCGCCCTATGGGAGCCCAATCGTGTTGGTGTAGAAGAAGGATGGGACTTGGAGACTCTGTATTGACTATCGGTCATTAAACAAGATCACTATCCGGAATAGGTACCCAATCCCACGGATTGATGACCTTCTAGACCAACTCAAAGGGGTGAAATATTTCAGCAAGATCGACTTGAAGTTCAGGTATCACCAGGTACCAATTGAACCGTCTGATGTGTGGAAGACTACCTTCAAATCCAAGGAGGGTTGTTTCAAATGGTCGGTCATGCCTTTCAGGTTGACGAATGCTCCCGCAACATTCATGAGGCTGATGGATGACATCTTGCGGCCAATCACCAACTCATTTGTAGTAGTGTACTTGGATGACATCCTGATCTTCAGCCAAACTTGGGAAGAGCACCTCCACCACATCTGGCAGGTCCTCCAAACACTACGGAAACACAAGTTGTGTGCCAATTTGGAGAAGTGCACTTTTGGCATGACCCAGGTTCAGTATCTGGGATACATTATTGATGACCATGGGGTGCATGTGGATCCAACCAAGATCCAAGTCATCCAGGATTGGCCAGCCCCGACAACTCTAACAGAGCTTCGCATATTTTTGGGTCTTGCTAATTTCTACCGCAGGTTCGTGTTAGGATTATCTCATATCACTTGGCCCTTGAGTCAAGTCACCAAGGGAGGAGCGAAAGAAAAATTCTTTTGGTCGGAATCTCAACAAAAGGCGTTCTCAGAATTGAAACATTGCCTTCATTGCCAGTGGTGATTTTAAGAACCCCCCCTAAATTTATATGTATAATAATTGGGTGAATCTCCATGATACATAGGAAAAATTGAAGGCTATTTTATCAATAATATAATATGTATATATAATTTTTTGGCGAATCTTTTAGTTGATAATATAATCTTGTAAAATATTGGCGAATCTTTCACTTAATTATTAAAACCTTTAAAGTCTTGGTGAATTTTTTGTAAAGAAGTCTTCTTCCTTGTCCCATATTCTAGCCTAGTTAATATATCATAGAATTCATATTTCATATGATGGATGATATAATAGAAGGTGTTCTGGCATAACCTGGGTCTGAACAATCGAGGCAGCTGCCTGGGAAGTGGATTGTAGAGTGCCACGGTACTTCCACACACCTTGGCATTTATCTTCAAGGCCAAATTTGTGAGATATTGTGAAGAAAGACTGTAGAAATGTGAGTAGAGACAACACTGTGTCACAACTCCTATACTAGTCTCACAGATTCTCTTTAAATCTGCATATCCTCTATGCTTTCTTTCCATGACACACACTAATAGATCTAGATTCCTAGATGCACAATCATATATTTTTATCAGCTTTGCTTCCAAAATATTTTCATTCTCTAGTGTCTGCATTTTTTCAAAACGAGGGTGCACAATAGTATATCTATTTAGGGATATTCCAAGTTGAGCACACCTTTGAGCCAGTCCCACAATGAACTTGCCTACATTACTCTGTTGTTCAGCATTTCCACCAAAGCTGATCAATGCACATCTCGCTATAATTCTTCCTTCAACCACATGACTTTCTAGCAAATTCCACTGTCTATCCTGCCAAAATGGAGTAAGATCCTTAACTTGACCACCATTCCCAAGCTTCAACTTTGGTGGTTGAAGAATTCTTCCATTCAATTTGGTCAT
>ML786484.1:0-18256 GCA_009831015.1 Picea engelmannii | reverse complement strand
ATCTTATTTCAACTGTAGCTGCATTTAAGTAATACAATTAATTGGCATGTGGTATCCCCACTTCTACAGTCTCAACAAGATCATAGTTATAACCAAAAGTGTCAGAGAGGTTCTGCCAAATCCAAGTACGTCCAACATCCTGGCAAAAAGTCACTTCTCCACGATAAAATCAGAAAATCAATGATAAAACCTTTCCATTATTCCTGTAAATAAACTTTACAAAAAGCAGGGATAATGAAACCCGGAAAAAATGTATATACTGCAAGCTGTGAGAAACAAGTATTTTTTGGTGAAGCACACACCAAGAAAATGGTAACTAATACACTAGCTGTGAGAAACAAGTATTTTCAGGTGAAGCACACCAAGAAAATGGTAAATAATAAACCATTTTACAACCACTTTAAAGATGGAAGCATTGCACAAATGCAACGCTAATACCATCCTATAAAAAAGAGCAGGTAAAGAATACAAGCAAGCAAAATTTATCATATGCAATACACGAAAAATACAGGTCAAATATCACAGCTCAGAAAGAATGGTTGGAATATAATGAGAAAGTTCAACAGTAAGTGACTGAAACCCATTCACAAGCTGTGTGTGGAAATCGGGCAAAGGGAAGATTGTAGGCTGTAGCTACCCAGTGTTGAGTGCCCACTGCCCATACCACAAAATCGGGGCGAAATTAAACCATAAACCACGATTTTACCAAATGGCAGGGCAAAGAAGCTATCATAAATTCCTATATTTCTAGAAATTTGGCTAATGGAAGCTTGTTCCTCCAAATTTCAGGGGCTAAATATAATTTGTTTTCCTCTATCCCTCCTAAAAACATGGGCTAACCCTGTACATGATTTTTACCCTAAAATAAATTACGGGCTAATGAAATAAGTTTAAAAAAATCACTCTAATACAAAAAATTCGCCCAATAAAAAATTAGAGGCCCCTTAATTTCGCCCATGAGCGAAATTTCACCCCTAAAATCATCTATGTTCGTTGCGCCCCAGTGCTCACATTACTAGACTTGCAACAACCATTTGAGATCGAGACATATGCCTCTGACTATGCTATTGGGGAAGTTCTTACTCAACAGGGGAATCTAGTGGCATATCACAGTGTGACACTATCCAACACAGTCCAAAAGTATCCCACTTATGAAAAATAAATGTATTCCATTGTGCAGGCTTGCCGACAGTGGAAGAATTACATTTTGGGGAAGGAAACGATCATCCACACAGACCACCGACCCCTGTAGTTCATATAGACAGAAGGAAAGTTGCAGAATGATCACCATTAGAAGTGGTCCACATATCTACAACATTTTCATTTGAACATCAAGTACAAGAAGGGTAGTACCAATAATGTTGCAGACTACCTCAACCGACCACCGATTGTGGCTATAACCATTGTGCTCAACTCTTGTGGGAACGAGACTTCTGATTGGCCACTTCTCTATAGGAGCGATCCAGATTTCGGCCACACATACAAAATGCTCTTGGAGGGTAACAACGTTCCAAATTTTCACCTCTAGGATGCACTACTATGTCACCTGGGACACCTTTGTGTTCCTTCAAGCGAGCGTGCCAAGATGATTTGGGAAGTGCACTATAGTTGGGTCGTTGGGCATTTCGGGGTCAAGAAAACAGTGGCAGTACTGCATAAGTATTTCTATTGGCCAAACCTTCGACAGGATGTCAGGAAGTACATTAGATCCTGCACTACCTACGCCATTTCCAAATCGACCATCAAGAAGAAAGGCCTCTATACTTCGTTGCCTACCCCTATTCTGTTGCACAAAATTGAAGTAGTCAGCCCTCCCCGATGTATTGTGAAAAGGGACTAACCGCCTCTCGTGGATCCTTGAATACTGGAGATGATGAGTTTAATAATCACCCATGGGTTTTGGTCTAACGACAGTCGTACTACTGTGAAAATGGTATCAGAGCTAGAGGTCACAAGTTTGATACACACTCGGCTCGCGTTGAGGGGGATATTGTTGCACGAAATTGAAGTAGTCAACACTCCTCGATGTATTGTGAAAAGGGACTAACCACCTCTCGTTAATCCTTGAATACTGGCGATGATGAGTTTACCAATCACCCGCGGGTTTTGGTTTAACGACAGCCCTACTACTGCTAAAAATCAGCATTTCGCTGACTCGTGAACTGGAAAAGTCAAAGGTGAGTAGTCCTCCAACTTCGTGAAATGCAAAGTCTCGATAATATTTGGACCATTGGATCATAGAGGGCTATGGGTCATTGATTTGGAGCAAGTATCAGAAAATCAGGAGTTGGGAGAAGGGAGGTGAGTAGTCCAACTTCACGAAACATGAAGTCCCGATAAGATCTAGACCATTGGATCACAAAGGGTTGTGGGCCATTCATCTAGAGTATTTTGGATATCGGGAGTTGGAAGAGTCAAGGTTGGCTCACGTTCAAACACCTAACACGCGAAGTCGTGATTTGATCACAAACGTTGGATCAATTTCAAGTGGAAGGACGGGATAAGCTAGAAAAGTTGCATCGCAGAAAGATTAAGACGTGGATCCAAGATTATAATCAAACGAACAAATTTCACTTCATATATAGAGATGCGAGGAGTTTACACTCAGGAAAGTTTGAGATTTGAAATCCTTGGAATGCAAAGTTCCGTCAACCGTTGGATCTGGAGATCAGACAATGATCGTTAGATAGTGGCAGACCACATCAACAAGGACAAGTGGTAGACTACGTCAGTAAGGACATGTGGTGCAATCAAACAATGACAAGTTTCAAGTTGATTCGGCATTTCAGGTACGTGGAAATCACAAATCCGAGTGACACATGGCAATTGCTCGACTCATGACACATCATCGAGTGGCGCAAGAGTTACGTCACTCTAGGAGTTTTGCTTTGGGATTTTTACCACCAGTGCTCGCCCAAAGACCCGAAGTCCCAAAGGCTGAAGTCCCGGAGCGGAGGATAACCATTGGATTAAAGAGGAAATGCATCAGTGGATTGTAAACTCTGGGAAAAATCAAAGGAAGGATGAACGAGAGGTTGAGAATTGAAATATTTGAAGTCCAGAGACACGAAGGATATTTCGACCGTTGATCCAAGAGGGGCACACGTCGTTGGTTCATGGACTCCAGGTGAAATGCTTCAGGAGAAAATGAGATTTTGAGAATTGAAAGTCCCAAAGGTCGGACTCGCGGAGGTCATCTTGATCTTTGATTGAGGAGGACAAATGTTAGTATATCTTCCATTCAGGAAGATATCTAGTCAACAACAACAGGGTCTGAGATTTGAATCTCACGGAGCCCGGTTCATGGAGTAAATCACAGTCGTTGATGGAGGAAGGAGAGATCTAGTCCATAGACTTGAGAGGACAGATCTGAACCTTCCATTCAGGAGCACCGTCAAGACCGTGAGATCAATGGTCGTGCTCCATTGCGAGGCCAGAACATGCTCAGGCCTTAATCTTTCATGAGTGGTCCGCAATCGAAACCACAGTTTTGGAGAAAGGATGCGTGGAGGCTCGTGGTGAATTACGGGGAGAAAAACAGTTTGGTCTAAACCACATTTGGATGCACCCACAATTGCATGGTCACATGAAGCTTATATCCCAAGGTCATATCATGAAATGGAGCCAGCACTCACTAGACAGAAATCAGGAAGTGCCTTTTGAATAAGCGCTTGGTCAACGCGGATGGTCATGCGAAGGAAGGGGTTAGAAGCCAAAGAAGCCATAGTTGACTGGCTGTAACTGACAGAGAAGACAAAGAGTCTCGACTACCAGAGAATCCAAGGAATCTCAGCATAACGGGCACTAATGATGAACTCATGGGCAACAGAACCATCAAAGAAGATGAAGAGTTGTCATGATGATTAGGTGATGACTCGACGAGAGAAAAACATGCAGAATAGAGAAGTGAAGGGATTCAGTTGTCGAGCTATGCTAGAGTAAGGAAGAGTTGCAGTGAACACCCTGTAGGGAAGAAGAGTTACATAGAGACGAGCATGAAGAGGTACTGCGCATGAAGGATGCATAAGGTGCACAGAGAATATAAAAACGTAGAACAAAGAATAGATGGGTGTTGTTGTTGAGAGTGATTCATGCAAGAAGAGAGACATTGATGCAGGAGAGCAGAGAAACGTAGCAGAACAGTGATGATACTGGTAAGCCATAGATAAATGTTGTATCACTTTGATAAAGTTATAAAAAACAAATATTTATATTTTAGGGTGCTAGGGAGGTGCTAGGGAGGACTGGTGTCCTCAGAGTTTCAAGTGGGTTCTTGAACATGGGGAGTTGTATCTTCCATCTGGTTGCAGCGAGAAAAACCAGGGCGGTAGGGTGGTGCAAGGGAGAAATATTGTTCTCTATTATATAGGTTGGTGCCTGTGTGACAGGAATTTGGTGCTTCCATCCAGTTGGTGTTGGAACACTCAAGGAGTTGGTGCTTCCTTCTAGTGGGTGCTAGAGATATCATAGATTTGGTGCTCTCAGCAAGTTCTTGCTTGTAAAACAGAGGTTGTAGCCTCAAGAGGATTTGGAGCTCATAAGAATGATAATGTACAAAAAATAAATATTACTTATCATATCAAGAAAAAGAGGTTTTTCCCTTTATGGGTTTCCTCAGGAAATATCTATCTCTGTATATTTCATGTGT
The DNA here is from genome assembly GCA_009831015.1 of Picea engelmannii. Lineage (NCBI taxonomy): Eukaryota > Viridiplantae > Streptophyta > Pinopsida > Pinales > Pinaceae > Picea > Picea engelmannii. The sequence goes on along the minus strand of ML786484.1, from coordinate 13,608 downwards.
GTGATTGATGTTGAATACTCTATTTCTTACCTTCGTGCATTGTTGTGATTGTCATTGAGTGATTTGTAAAGAGGTTAAAATAAGCATAATTGTTTAAGCACGATAACAATTGATTCACCCCCCCTCCCCTCTCAATTGTCCAACAATTGGTATCAGAGAAAGTTCCATTTATTTAATGGTAGATCCTAGAGCTTAAACATGACTAGCTATGGAGGAACTTCAACCAATAAGGCCCCCCTGTTCAATGGAGCAAACTTTGGATTCTGGAAAGTTAGGATGAGAACCTACATAATGGCTTTAGGTGCAGATGTCTGGGATGTGGTAGAGACTCGTTATGTAAAGCCGATTGTATTAGCTTCCAAGGATGACAAGCTAGAATTCAACTTCAACACTAAGGCTATGAATGTTATTCTGAGTGGGCTTGCAGAAGCAGAATTTGTAAAAGTTATGCACTTAGAAACTACCAAAGCAATGTGGGACAAACTCATTAGTAGCTATGAAGGTAATGAGAAGGTAAAGGATGCCAAGATTCAAACCTACAAATTATAGTTTGAAGAACTAAAGATGAATGAGGATGAGATAGTCAATAAATTTTTCTTAAGATTTGAGGAACTTGTGAATGCCATGAAAGGTCTTGGTGAGAAGATTGAAGATGTATTACTAGTTCAGAAGATCTTAATATCTCTGCCTAATAGATTCAATCCAAAAGTCTCTGCAATAGAAGAACTGAATGATCTTAAGACTCTGTCTATTGATCAAATCCTAGGAAATCTAACTGCTTATGAAATGAGGATTAGTAAAGATAAATCTACCACTAGAGAAGCATCATTTAAAGCAGATAAGAATGAGGATTCTGAGGCTGATGAAATTGAAGAAAAATTTGTGAGAAGACTAAAGAAAGGATCAGGCAAGTACCAAGGCAAGTTGCCCTTCAAATGTTTTAACTGTGGAAAGATAGGTCACTTTGCATTTAAGTGTCCACACAAGCAGGGGGGCCATAACTCTGAAGGAGAAGAGAAGTACAAACCCAAGAGATTTTGGTAAAAAGAAAAGTTTATGTGTAAACAATGATGACTCTTCAGAAGACACGGATAGTGACTCTTCCTGCGAAGATAAGGTAAATGACTTCATGCTTATGGCCAAAGAGGATTATGATAATAAAATCATAGGAAGTGATGCTAATGATGAAGAAGTTGTGGTTGACTTGGAAGAAGAGATGATCAACGCTTTGGAAGAGATTGACAGACTCGAACTTAAGAAGAGAAAGAAAAAACAATTCTTGATACAGTTCAAGAAAGGCAGTAAAAAACCTAATGAAGACTTTTCCCTACTAAAAGTGGAATTAGAAGAGGCAAAGAAAATTGAAGACATTCTGAAACAATAGTTATCAGAAAAGAAGACAAGATGTGAAGCTCTGGAAGAAGATGCAGTGAAAACTAAGAAAGAGTTGGATAAGTTTCAAGCTTTGTATCATCAGAATATGTTAAGTATCAAAGCCTCAAAAGGATGAGCCATCATTCTGAATCAGCAAAGGAATCCAAAGTTGAAAACTGGTTTGGGTTATTAGGAAGAATCAAGTAGTGGTCATCCAAGCAACAAAGACTCCATCAAGTTTGTCAAATCTACAACCAATGACAACAACAAACCTGCAGAAGCAAAGGAAGATAATCAGTCGCCCAGGAGGAGTAAAGAAAAGGGTGCCAAAACTGAATCTGTATAACAAAGAAATAATACACCCTCTGCTAAAGGAAATCATCAGAATGGAAGAAATCAACCTGCTCAAAGAAGACAATCATTTTCCAGGTACAAAGATTTTTTCTATGGATATTGTTTCTACTGTTCTAACTTTGGCCACAAAGCTGTAAATTGTTCCTTAAGATTTAGACATAAGCAATCAAGACACCCAAAGAATAAATATCTGCCACAACAAAGAATGAGACAGCCAAGTAACAAACAACCATAGATTGCAAATGGTCAAATTAAGTTTAGAGACATGCAACCGAGGAGGTCAAGAAATAATGAACAGTCAATGAGTAAACAACGTTGCAAAAATCACTTTGACCTATTGAACAATGAGCTCAAATGCTATAATTGTCATAACTTCGGCCACAAAGCTGCAACCTGTCATCTAAAGAATTACAAAGAAGATCCAAGGATAAAGCTCTTAGCTAGAAAGGCCAGCACATGGAAAAAGAAAGATAGTGAAAAATGTGGTCTAGTACTTTCAACTCAAAAACAAAATGACTCCTGGAATATAGATAGTGGATGTTCCAAGCTCATGACTAAAGAAAAGGATAAGCTTCTGCCTATAAGTAAAAGAAAAATAGGAAATGTGATCTTTGAAAATGATGAACTAGGTAAAATCAAGGGTAAAGGGATGGTGAGTTTGAGTAATGGCAAAGGATATTCTCAAGATGATCTAAAACATAATTTGCTCAGTATAAGTCAAATGTGTGACAGAGGTTGTGAACAGGTGTTCACGTCCAAAAATTGTAAGGTAAAATATGTAAACTCAGGACAAGTGGTGGCTAAAGGCATAAGGATAGATAATGATGTTGATATTGAATCCTCACGTGCAAGAAAATAAGAAGTAGAAGAAGAATCATGTCATAAGCCGGAAGCAAAAGTTGTGAAGGTTGAGAATTCAAACACCCAAATCAAGTTCTTGAACAACTCCATGACCCTGGATAAGATCTTGGATAGTCAGAGATCACCAAATGACAAATCTGGTCTTGGATACAACAAGAAATAAATCAGTACTCCTAAGAAGTCTAACACGGGTCCTTCATTTGTAAATATGGAAAGCAGGTATGAGAGTGTTTGTAATGGTTTTTTCTTGTGATGAATATGGTCATAAAAGTCTTGGGTTGTAGGCATCATAGAAGAAAAATGAAGTTGTTGTAATAGAATATCAGAGAAGAGTGATAGGGGGAGTCATTCAACTATGACAAGAAAAGGTTGATGAAGGAGTCCCAGTAAGAGAGGTGAGCAATATTGAAGTCTTCTACAGAGGACACAGCTGAAGTTGAAGATGAATAGGTCCAAGAATCAGAAGGAGAAGACTCTGAGTTAGATACAAATACTCTGCAGGACTCAAATAAGAGATCCCATCTTGTCAGGGGGAGTATGTATTGGTTGAATATCTGATACCTTCGACAAGTACTGCAACAACTCAGGGAGAGCATGTTGGCATGTTTACAGGTAGAGCGTGCTTGTCATTGATGACAAGAACATCAACGATGATGGTATGTTTACAGGAAAGAATAGAAGCGTCGTTGGCATGTTTACAGGCATAGTGTGCATGTCACTGATGGCAATATCAGAGTGTGCATTGATGGAAAAATAGGAACAGAGATCAAAGCTCAGTGAAGAAGCAAACAATATGCAGAGATCAAAGCTCAGGAGAGATAGCATTCTGAGATGCGGAAACAAGATCCCATATATCAAGTCTCACAGAAGGATCAGAGGTCGTGGCCTTTGACACTTAGATATTTGAGAAAGCCAAATATGAGGAGGAGGAGTGACAGTGGCTGTTGGATCACCAATCCCGAATACCCGACGTCCGTTAGATCAGATTCCAGTGACCAGAGAATGCGTAGAGGAGAAGTACAGATCCAATTTGTTGGATCTAAGCATTGAGGACCAACAACCATCGAATCCAGTATAACTGCGAAGAGGATAAAGGTCGAGATCCATCATCCAACTTCGTGAAATGAAAAATCGCGATGAGATCTGAACCGTTGGATCCAGAGGACACATGGTGAGAGATCAGCATTTCGCTGACTCGTGAGCTGGAAAATTCAAAGGTGAGTAGTCCTCCAACTTCATGAAACGTGAAGTCCCGATAAGATCCGGACCGTTGGACCATAGAGGATTGTGGGTCATTGATCTAGAGCAAGTTTCGGAAAATAGGGAGGTGAGTAGTCCTCAAAATTCATGAAACGCGAAGTCCCAATAAGATCTGGACCGTCGGATCATAGAGGGTTGTGGTCCATTGATCTAGAGTATTTCAGATATCGGGAGTTGGAAGAGTCAGGGTTGGCTCATGTTCAAACACCCCACACGCGAAGTCGTGATTTGATCATAGCCGTTGGATCAATTTTGAGTGGAAGGACATGATAAGATAGCAAAGTTGCATTGCAGAAAGATCAAGCAGTCGATCCAAGATCTTGATCAAACGAACAACATTCACTTCGGATATAGAGATGCAAGGAGTTTACACTCAGGAAAGCTTGAGATTTGAAATCACCGGAATGCGAAGTTTCGTCAATCGTCGGATCTGGAGATCAGACAATGATCATTAGATAGTGGAAGACCACATCAGCAGACCATGTCAGCATGGACAGGTGGCAGACTACGTCAACAAGGACATGTGGTGCAGTGAGACAATGACAAGTGTCAAGTTGATTCAACATTTCAGGTACATGGAAATCACAAATCTGAGTGACATGTGGCAGCTACTCGACTCATGACACGTCATCGAGTGACACAAGAGTTACATCACTCCGAGAGTATTTCTTCGGGAGTTTTACCACCAATACTCTCCCAAAGACCCAAAGTCCCGAATGCCGAAGTTCCGGAGAGGAGGATAGCCGTTGGATTAAAGAGGACATGCGTCAATGGATTGTCAACTCCAGGAAAAAGTGAAGGAAGGATGAACGAGAGGTTGAGAATTGAAATCTATGAATTCCAGAGACATGAAGGAGATCTCGACCGTTTATCCAAGAGGGACACGCGTCATTGGATTGTGGACTCCGGATGAAATGCTCCAGGAGAAAATGAGAGTTTGAGAATTGAAAGTCCCGAAGGCCAGACTCGTTGAGGAGATCCTGATCGTTGATTGAGGAGGACAAATGTCAGCAGATCTTCCATTTAGGAAGATATCCAGTCAACAGCAACAGGGTATGAGATTTGAATCTCATGGAACCCGGATCACGGAGTAAATCTGAGTCGTTGATTGAGGAAGGAGAGATCTAGTCCATAGACTTGAGAGGATATATATGAACCATCTGTTTAGGAGCACCATCAATTTCGTGAGATCAATGATCGTGCTCCATTGCGGGGCCAGAACATGCTCGTGCCTTAATATTTCATCAGCGGGCCACAATCAAAACCACAGTTTTGGAGAAAGGACGTGTGGAGGCTCGTGGTGAATTGTGGGAAGAAAAATAGTTTGGTCTAAACCACCTTTGGATGTGCCCACAAAATCATGGTCACATGAAGCTTATATCCCAAGGTCATATCATGAAATGGAGCCAGCGCTCACTAGACAGAAATTGAGAAGCACCTTTTGAATAAGCGCTTGGTCACCGCTGGTGGTCACGCGAAGGAAGGGGTTAGAAGCCAAAGAAGCCATAGTTGACTGGATGTTACTGAAAGAGAAGACGAAGAGTCTCAACTTCCATAGAATCCAATGAATCTCAGCATAACAGGCACTAATGATGAACTCATAGGCAACAGAACTGCCAGAGAAGAGGAAGAGTTGCCATGATGATCAGGAGATGACTCGACGAGAGAAAAACATGTAGAACAGAGAAGTGAAGGGATTCAGTTGTCAAGCTATGTTGGAGTAAGGAAGAGCTACAGTGAACAACCTATAGGGTAAAACAGTGACGCATAGAGGAGCATGCAGAGGTACTACGCGTGAAGGATGCAGAAGGTGCACAGAGAATATAAAAACGCAGAACAAAGAATAGACGGGTGTTGTTGTTGAGAGTGATTCATGCGAGAAGAGAGGCATTGATGCAGGAGAGTAGAGAAGCATAGAAGAACCATGATGAGACTGGTAAGCCATAGATAAACGTCGTATCATTGTGATAAAGTTATAAAAATAAAAGATTTATATTTTAGGGTGGTAGGGAGGTGCTAGGGAGGACTGGTGTCCTCAGAGTTTCAAGTGGGTGATTGAAAACAGGGAGTTTTATCTTCCATCTGGTTGTAGCCAAAAAAACCAAGGCATTAGGGTGGTGCAAGGGAGAACTATTGTTCTCTTTTATATAGGTTGGCGCATGTGCCTGTGTGATAGGAATTTGGTGCTTCCATCCAGTTGGTTCTAGAACACTCAGGGAGTTGGTGCTTCCTTCTAGTGGGTGCTAGAGAAATCAGAGAGTTGGTGCTCTCAGCAAGTTGTTTCTTGTAAAACAGAGGTTGTAGCCTCAAGAGGAGTTGGAGCTCATAAGAATGATAATGTACAGAAAATAAAGATCACTTATCATATCAAGAAGAAGAGGTTTTTCGCTTTATGGGTTTCCTCAGGAAATATCTGTCTCTGTATATTTCATGTGTGTGATTGATGTTGAATATTCTATTGCTTACCTCCATGGATTATTGTGATTGTCATTGAGTGATTTGTAAAGAGATTAAAATAAGCATAATTGTTTAAGCATGGTAACAACTGATTCACCCCCCTCTCAGTTGTCCAACATAGTCAACCTTGGGAATCCATCTCCATGGATTATGTTGATACGAAGTTTAATTTTGTATCCCTTTAAACATGAAGCTTTTCTTTTTCCTAGTCATGGAGCTGCCCTTAGTCCTAAAAAAGAGTCAAAAGTCTTTCGATTTTTCGGGTTTCGGGATTCAACCTTTCATAAAGCATGTTTTCCTAACTAACAACTCCAGACTCCTAGTGTTGAAATCCCGAAAAGGATTTATATTAAAGTAATAATAAAAAAGGAAAAATTAGGTGCTATAAGTCCCGATGCACACTTCACAAAGTATCATTTAATTGTGATTAATTAAACTCTTAAACACGATCAACAATTCATTAATCTTTCGCGATTTGGGTTTCCTTGTATCAAAGTGTTGTCAAAGCGTTAGCCCTTGAACTCCCGGTCCCCGATTTTACGAAAAGAAGAAGTTAATTACTAATTTTAATTGATTAAAGCGTTAATACAAGTAATCAGCGTCTAAACTAATCCCATCGTGATTTCATGATTCAGGGTTTTCTTATGACATACCTCATGGGTACAGGATCCCTAAAATTCCAAAATGCAAAACCGCAATTTTTTTAACAAAGTTTAAAACGAATTTAAGTTAGTTTAAAATGGGATTAATAAAGATTAAAATGACTTTTCGCATTTCGCATTTTGGGATTTTGTGAAAGCAATCCTTTCGATACTCCAGTTTGAAATTGTCGATATACAGTAATATATATAACGGATGAATAGAGATATTTTTAACTTAATTGAGTATCTTTGGGCATATCTCCCTCATTAAAACATTAAAGTTTTACCGCATGTATTAGTACGTTCGTCGTAAGAAGAGTTAAAGGTTAATAAAGGTTTGGTTTCTTTGAATTTTCATTCTTATTGTTTAGACTCAGAAGTGAATTGCATTCAGCAAACTGACGCATTTCTCTCTGTGACAAAAATGCATTCTAAACACAAACATTATGGCACCTAGAAAGGCACCCAAGAAAAGTGAAGAAGCAGCTGAAAGTTCAAGCCCAGAAGGAGATGTCGTGTTGGATACTACACCGCATGCCATTGATTCCATCAAATCATGGAGGCAATTTTTTGAAACCTTGGACTACGAAATCAAGAATTTTCCCGATGATTCCGAAAACAAACTCTGGGACATAGCAGAGTCCGAACTTCACAAAGTAGCCACGCGCCCACGACTCATGACATACAACGGCATGATCAGTTGGGATTTAGAGAGGACAGGCGTGCAAACTAGAAGCATTTTGGACAACCAAGGGGTCATCATCGGCTCTTTCAAACCAGAACATATACAAGTAATGTACAAACTGTCTCCCAATTCTAAGTACATTTACAATAAAGAGTTTGTAAGTGAATTTCAAAGGAAAGAATGCATAGAGGCTGACCAAACATACCTCGGCATAATCAAAGACTAGTGGAGACACCCAGCAAAATTCAGGACCGATACACATAATGTTTATGCCACAGCCTCATTGAACGAGTACATGGTCTATGTGGCGATGATGTTATGTAGACTTTTCGGGAAGAAAATACCTACCCATTTCCCTGTAGAATGGGTACCCCTTTTACATGAAGCAGTCAAAGGCTATAGCTTCAATTGGAACAAAATTCTATCAGATAACCTAGCTAAGGAGTTTATGGAGTATCAAATCACGAGATCCAGTGGAAGACCAATAGATTTTTACATGTCATCGTACATCATGGACGCTATATGTTTCACAACTCCTTTCCCTTTGATGAATTGGAGTTGGAACCCAACTTGCACTGAACATATTCATGAATATCATTCTAAGCTGTGGGAAGAAAATGATAAAGATTATTTGTACGAATTTTTTCATTTTGTGGTGATACCGGTGCATCAGATGATGTATGGATGTGCACCCCCCCATATTTCAGAGTCGGTCATAGGAAACCTCAAGGAGGTTGCCAATTGGTTTATTGAGGAGAATTTCTCCTATATCATGGTTTTCAAATGTTCTATCTCTCCTCATGTACTTTCGAAATTCCTCCCTAACAGACTGGTATGCAGGGAGGTAACTCATCAGATAATAACATGTGGTATTGGGATAGAGCTAAAGACAGCTCAAAACAAAATTTGGCCAGTCTTTCCCGTACAGATTAGAAGGTTTTCGCTACTCAATCTACGTCATTCCAAAGTTGAAGTTGCATCTCTTGAGGAGGTCAAGCTAGTGAATCTCGAACACAGGAAACATGACCCTTATCGAACAGTGGGGAGCCACATGGCCCACTGTGGCATGAAAGCGTTTGAACATGAGGAATCCCCTCGCGACGACATTTTCAAAGGGGTCAAAACCTACAAAGAGGTGTTAGGTAGGGTATAGACATTATCACCTAGCTTGCAAACCAGTCTTCTAACCTTCCAGAGACACAGACGAAGTGGTTTTCCCAAGGTATTGTAGGGTGAAGCAACAACATTCCCTCCAGAAAAAAAAAATATTCCCCCAGGCTTTAGACAGAAAGCAAAGAATAAAGCAGACACCGAGGAAAACCCACAGGAGGTAGAAGGATCTTCACAAAACAAAGAATTCCCATAGACAGAGAATCCAGGAGACGAAGCATAAAAAAGGTCTAAGACACCTCTCGAGTCCAATCAATCTACCCCCCCTTCATCATCTACTATTCATAATGATACTCCCAAGACAACAGGGGAAACAAAATCCACAAAGTTGGGTAATCCCATCACTTCCTTGACCCCTTTACAATCTACTTTTGGTTTCCTTCGGGTAGGGGTCATATATGCTAGCGACCTCGACCCTATCTCCAAAGAAGAAATTCCTCCCTCTGATTACTTCTTCAGTAAAAAGAGGAAGGTTGTATTAAAACAGGAGATGTTAATCAGAGAAGACAGTATGGTAAAGAAACACAGGGTGTTGGTTGATGGGAAAAACATGGAAGAGGGATATTTTGCTACAGAGGTGGCAGGCTCCATGGGAGCACTGGCAACAATAAATCTATTCATTGTTAGCAATATGAGAGAAAGATTGGGACAAAGTAACCGCAGGATAACCCAGTTGCAAGATCAACTAAAAGATACCAAGAAAAAAAATAAAAGAAGAAATAAATAAAGGTCTAGAGCAGGCCTGAGTTGTTGACAAGAAAGAAATTCAATTGCTTAAGTCAAGTCTAGACGAGATGAAAGAGAAGATGTAGACTAGCCAAATACAGGTTATTCGGCAAGAAGAATTGGTAAGACAACTACAGGCTAAATTCAATTCAATAAAAGGCCAGGTTATAGACCTAAAAGTTTTTCAAGACCAATCACTGGAAATATATGTGAAGGTAGAAGTCGAGCAACAGGAAGTAATCTCCCAAGTAGAGATTATTCATAATTATTTTCAGGAAGCAAGAAATGCTTTTGATAATATTATTTTTAAAGAAAAAGAAGCTAAAGCAGCAAGGGCCACTTTCCAAAAGGCAGTTGTATGTTCTGAAAACAAAGAAGTAATGAAAATTCTAAAGCTTTATGTCATAGAGTAGATTAGAGGCGATATCATGCTCAAGGTATGGGAAAACAACATAGCAGAATATAAGAAAATAGTTAAAGAAATCAAAGATGATTGTGATAGAATCTTTGATTTATTGGACAAGAAATCAATAGGTATTGGAAGAGACAATTTCATTGGGCAATTAGGACAGATAAACATTGTAAGACACCAGTTAAATTTCAAAGAGGGTTTGAACAAATTTCAAATGGAAATTTCATAGTTAAAGGAAATGGATGTTACCCTAATAGACAGGTGGCTAGTGAAGCCAAACTTAAAATTTCAATCAATTAAGTTTACTAGTAAAGGGATTGAAGATCGGCTTCCAGAAAATCAGAGAAAATTCTATTTATTTGAAGCAAAGGATCTTCCAGAGCCTCCCATAAATTTCGTACATCTTCTTGAAAAATGTATTGGATGTATCAGGTCAAAAGAAGGAGATACTTCAGTAAAACAATGAAGTATCATTTTGAAAACTTATATTATCGAGATGATAGGAAAATAAATGATAATCATGCAAACGGTTGGGGTTTGCAATTCTTGTAACTGTTTTCCCCTAAGAGTTAGGAGATCACCAACCAACAATCATCAGGGATTTGGTATAAATATAATTTCAGGATACTGATCTAAGGCTTTTTCTGGGTGCATTGTAAAGAAGAATTTGAAGACATATTTTGAATTAATACAAATACAGATTGAAGATTCTAGATCTGGTCAATTTTGAGTTAAGTGTTTCTCTGTTGTTTCATATTTTTCATATACCCCTTTGATTAATGCTTAACTGCAATTTAGTACAACCTCTACTGTGGTAATTAATTATTCTTGCAATTTAGTCGTTTACAGCCTTTCCTCTGTATCAACTATCAGCAGATATAAGACTTGCAAATGTTTTATATTTCAATATCATATGCTTCATTAAGAGTTTTTCCTGATTATTTTCTTCCCCTGTCAACAAAGTGAGATTCCTCACCCTGTTCGGCAGCTTTATGTTTTCTCTTCATTTCATGCATATCCCCTTTTCAAAATTTAACTCAGATACCAGAAACGACCTTTAGTTTCGTTATTCTATTAATTCAAGGTTTTTGGAGTTCTTTTTACATGTTTTGAAGCAAAAATAGTGAACCCTTAAAATAAAATACAAGAGTTTATTCTTCCAATATTTATCCCTCGTGACTGTCCTAGTTACAAGACAACATGATATTGAACCTGGACTATCGGATCAAACGAGCATTACTTTGAATTTATTTAACACCATATTACAAACAACGAACAATCGGGTTGAGTTAGAGCATTCATGGGCACTAATTGAAAGAGACATTAGCATCCAAGAAAATTGGGAAGCTAGACAGAGACAGTTAAAGAATCAGCCATATCCCTTTCATGTAACCTACCTTTTTATACGTATCCCTCTCTATCTTTTTGGATGCCTTGACGGTGTACTTTAGATCCTTAAAGTACAAACTCAGGAACAACATCTTTTTGGCATCGTTGTCGAGGAAGAAGAAACGAAGCTTTTCCCTGGGAAGAATGACATTGACACTTTTTATCTTTGATAGTGAACAAAGATCGAAAACCTTATAAGGCTACCCTTATATTTCACTTGCTGACTCCATGATAAATAAACTGGCTTTTAACCGAAAGAATACCAGAAGAAACCCAGACGACAAATAGACTTCACCTGTTCCAGATCCAGAAAAAATTTTAAAATCAAGAAGATATCTTAAACAGACTGTATCATCGAAAAATAGATTTTATCAACCTAAAATTACAGAGTCGAACACTAGAGATCTTTTTGAAGGATCGAATACCCCACCGTATTACGGGGAATTACCTACCAATAAGATTACAGCCTTTGAGCCTTGTTTGGTCTCGCCTGATTTTAAAACTGAGATTTTCCCAATCGCTTCTTTCACCAACAAAAGTAAAAGATCTGCATCACTTCCCGCTTCGATTGAGACTTCTTCACCTCGCGAAGTTCATTTTCCTATCTCTCAGAACTCCTATGATCATCCTATTCTTCTCGACACAAATCTTGTTGATTCTCCTTTATATTCACCCTATGAGTCCGAAGAAACTAGTCCACTTTTCCCTAGTTCCCCTTCCTCAAGTTTCCTATCTCTCAATAACCAATTTCCTGAAACCCTTCCTCATAATTTCCAAGAAACGACCTCTAAATCATCAATGGTTGCAATTGAAGGAGGTGCTTCTAGAGGTGGGGTTGGAGGAGGAGGAGCAGGCATCCAAGTATCACCCTCTAGAATCTTTGCAAAGGTGGCTACTAGATATGCCCCTTTGGTCCTCCCAGTCCCCCTACATGACTTACCTGAAAACTACATGAAGAATCTTTCAAAATTCACAAGAGAGGGTGATTTGACTGCAGTCGAACACATCAATTTCTTTGACCAATTTGCCAATATCCTTGGACTCGAACATGAATATGTCTATTTGAGACTCTTGGTTCAAACTTTTGAAGGACAGGTAAGAACCTGGTTTCGAGGCCTAGCAGCAGGATCTATACCGTCTTATGAGGAACTTGAAAATGCTTTTATTAGACAGTGGGGGGAAAGGAAAGACCGTCTTTATTATCTAACTGAATTTGGGGCTCTAAGAAAGAAACACAATGAATCAATCCTCGAGTTCACTCAGAGGTTCAATAAATTGTATAATAAGATCTCAGCCAAGGTCAAACCCTCCCAACCTGCAGCAAAAGTAACCTTCGTTGGGGCTTTCGATTTTGATTTTGCCCTGTTATTGAGGGGATATCGGTAGACCTCACCAATATGCAAGATGATGCCTTAGAGATTGAGTCAAACATGATGGCATCAGGGAAGTTGAAAATCAAATTTGAAACTAGAAACAAAGAAACCATAAGATATAGAGATCAAGGGGGACCATCTGGATCAGGAAGATCTTCGGAAGACAAAATAGATGACATGGCGAGAATAATCAAAGAGATCTCAAATAAGATTTCAAGAATGGAGCTAGATCAAGCAAAGAATGAGCACTTTCCCAGAAAGGATTTCAAAAGGAATCCTAACCCTCAAAATCCACCAAGACAGATTAAGAATGAAGATCAAAAAATTCAAGCCCCCTTTAAAAGCGAAAACTTTATAGGAGGAGAAGACGTGGACGATTTTGAGGAATTAGAAGAAGACATTAATAATCTTGGCGACGATTGCCTACAACCTTTTTTAACGAGGCAAGATTATGAAAAATCTACAACCATGAAAGATAGGTCCCAAAATAACAAAAACAGTGGTATTATTGAATATTCAACCTATCAAGAAATTGTGGACAATATAATGGCCAAACTCCACCAAAAATACAATCTAAGGCCTAGAAACAAGAGCCTCGCAACTCCCCCAGTGAAAAATATTTTGCTGAGGGGTGAAACAGATGAGTCAGTTTCAAAAAACATTGAGAAACAAACTATAAAAACTAGAACCGCTAACACACAGCCTACCAAAACAAAGCCAGCAGAGACATCAGTCGTAAACGCACAGAAAACGAAAGTCCCTGTAATTGAAACTAAAACCTCACTACAAAAGAAAGATGAAAAGAAGGGGTCAGAAACCCAAACCATAGAGGTCAACAAAACAATAGGAAGTTTTAATCTGGAAAATGAAATAAATAAAATCAAAATCCCTATACCTCTTGTCGAA
>ML786483.1:332914-346480 GCA_009831015.1 Picea engelmannii | reverse complement strand
AGTTGCAAAAGATGTGGAATGATCCCCAAAAATGAGGTCATTCCCAGATTTCATGGTCTTCATCTCTTGTTGAGTGATGGTGTAGTGCAGGATAGCCTTCCAAGGCTGAATGATGACTCTCCAAGAGATACAAATTTGAATCTGTTGATGTGAGTAAGCGTCCTAATTTTGTCTTTGTCAAGGATACCAAAAACCTTTGAAACACCTCTTCTTTCCATAATCTATCAAAAATAGCTATTGGATTTGTCTTGGCAATTCATCAAATGCCCATTCAAAGAGGTTTCAAACCTTTCCAACTCAAAAAACTTCGATCTGTGCAAAAACTTGATCATTCTGGAAATGACAGGCTTTCGGTGGTTAACCTAGAAAGATCATGAGCAGATTATCTATCGAAAGCCTTGTTTTCAGTGGTTAATGAATAGTCATCCTATTCGGCTAAACCACCGAAACTTCATCTTTGAGAAAACTTCAAAATTTTCAAAAATGCTTACCTTGGATCCTTTTTTGATGTTCAAGGTTTCTTGGATGAGGCAACCCTTGTTCGTGCAGATCTGTGAACTTCTACTGGTTGTGTGGAAGGCTCTGGTGTGTCTACCATGGTTGTAGCTAAGTTAGCTAGAGTTTCCAATCCAGTTTGCTACTGTGCTGGTGATTGAAACTCTTTTAACTTCAACCTCAGAATTCTAAGCTATCTATACAGCTTCATGTTTTCCCTGATCAATACCCTGTTCTTGTCTTTAATCTTGTCATGCTTCTCTTTGAGGGTTTAGTTTATTTTGAAAAGCTCTACATTTCTTTCGGTTAGGTCTGTGTTGGGTTTTTTAATAACCCTTTCCAAGACTTCCATTTCATAGACCTGTTGCAGGAGTTTATTGATTTCTCGTGATCTAGCTGCTTTAGGTTTACTTGAAGAGGCTTTTTCCACTGGTGGACTGTGCGCCTCTGGAGGAGTTGGTGAAGGTAAATTGGAACAATATTTTGTACCTTGTTCATCCTGTACATTACCCTATGTCTTTGCGAATTCTTGTTCTGGTTCTGAATCACTATAGGGTAGGTTTAAAGGGTTACTTCCTGTAGTAGGGTCCTTGGACTGCTCACCCTCAAACTATAGTTTTATTTTGATTTGTTTCTTCTTGACAGAGGATGATTCTATCAAATCTCTTGGTGGTGAGATACCCTTCCTTTTTCTATGACTGCTTTTGGGAGTAATAGTCTTCTTAGTGGTCGCCCTTTTACCCTTCTCTTGCTGTTGACAATCAGTCTAGAACTCATTCCAGAAGAGGAAATAGTTCCAATCTACCTTCCTTTTCTTCAATGAATCTTTGACAATAAGAGTAATGAGTACTTGATGAGACAATCTTCTTGCCACCTTAGTGGGCTTGGCCTTGACCTGTTTAGACATTTTTGTGAGGGCTTTGTGCAGGAAAAATGGTAGATTAATTGGGTCTCTGCGTGTAAAATGGTTTAAAATATTAAAGTGATAGAACATCACTCTATTGTACTGCCCCTCACATGTTATGTAAACAATTATTTCTTTCAACAAGGACTGGCACTTTGGTTCTAAGTATGACATTGGAATATCCTTTTTCCAGATCAAATCTTTGTGTACAGGCAGCAGGTATGATCTGAATTCAATGTTTGAAGGTGTGGTAGACTTGAACCAGCTGTCTCCTGACCTAGGTAAACCTGTATACTTAGCAATGGTAGCTTCATCAATGATAAAATCCTCCTTTCCTATTTTAGCAGACCGCCCATCATAAGAAATGGAAAAAGTCTCGGCCACTTGTTGATGAAAATTGGCTAATTTTTCACAATATGAAAATACCCCATCTTGTTTGAAGAATTGTGCCACCTCCGGGTGAGATTCTAGGTACCAAACCCCATCCACTTTAGACCTCAAAACTGACCCTGCTTTCGGCACTAGTTGATACTGACTATACCTGCGATTATGGAAACTAAGTGCCAAGGAGACGAAAACTTCTAGGATTTAGGCTGAAGGAGAGTATGACTGATGGAAGAGAAAATGGGACAGGGTGACACAGAGTTCGGATCACCAATCTCAAACACTAACCAAGTTTAGGTGACAAATTAACTGAGAGCATGCCGAAACTTTCGATTTTTGGTAGTATATTCATTTAAACTGAAACGAGATGGGTTTTGAACTTGCCTGATAAATCGGCCTAACTTAATTAGCTTGAGAGCGATTTACTGGACTCTAATGGAGCTTGACGATCACCCTGGGAAACAGGATTATGATCTCTAGAACCGCATTTGATTGATGAAATCATGAACTCACGATTGTCTCAGTAATCAATGGAATTCAAATTGATAATGAATGAGGATTTAATGAGGGATTAACAGGATCATGATAGATTATGTACTTGTGACTGGAAATGGAGGGAGGCTTCGTGACAACATGCATGAATTTCTGTATCACCGCCATGTCTTCATTTTGAAAAGACAAATGCGGTTGAAAGGACAACAGGAACTCAAATTTTCGGATAGACACAATTAGAACGTGCATACCTTCCAACTTGATGAGCTTTCGGTGGTTACATTTCCATCATTGCGCCAACTGACAGCTGGCTCGTTCGAAAGCACGAGCTTTGCATTTTTACCATTGAAATGTTTTCGGTGGTTAACAACATTTTTTCTTTGCCCTCTTAACTACCGGGAACAAAGGCTTTCAATGGTTAATGAGCGCGTTTCAGGCTCGCTTAAACCACCAAAACCTGAGATTCTGACTTTTGCTTGACCAAACCAAATCCAAAATTTCTTTTGAGCTTATTTACAGAACACAGACTCTCTAACCTACCTACAAAAATTTAGGAATAAAATTTAGACCACAACCTATCACCTCAAAAGAAAAATTCCACCAATTTATTTGAGGAGATAACACTGGCTCATATTGGGGATGAACACCTCCCTGTGAGGTTTCAAGAACCACAGAACCAATGCCTTTCCTGAAAAAGAAAATTAAAAACTATCTGCTAGTGCTTCCATTGGGCATGGAGTTATTCTGTAAAAATAAAAAATAAAACTAACATTACAATGTCTAGGCTTCACAGCCTTAGACAAAATAGAGTTGTAAAAATCTCCCATTTACCGGGCCACCGAACATTTCTTCACCTCCCAGATTCTACAGCATGAAAGTATTGTTATTCTGTACTTGGGTTATCATGAAAGGACTGGTCCACAAAGAATTGAACTTGTTATGCTTGCCTTTATCCTGTCTAAGAGCATCCCATTTTAGAACCCAGTCACCAACCTGAAAATTATCCACCTTTGCCTTTCTTTCAAAAGTATTTTTGATCTTCTTTTGACGAGCCTCTGATCTGTCCACTAACTATTCATGAGCCTACTGCAGTTCCACCAAATCAAGAATTCTCCTTACCATATCATTTGACTCAGTTTGTTCTTCCTGAAAGAATCTAGCCACTAGTAAAATTAACTGAATAGGAAAAATGGCATCAGTCCCATAGACCAATTTGAATGGAGAGGTTCCTATGGAATTTTTGATAGTTACTCTGTCTGCCCACAGAGAAAATTTCAATTTAGAATCCCAATTCTTTTTGTTTTCCTCTAACAATTTTCTGATGATTTTGATTAAGCTCTTATTGGATGATTCAACCAAGCCATTACCTTGAGGGTAGTAGGGTGTCGAATGTACCAACTGGATGCCCATTGATATACACATGTCTACTAATGCCTCTTCTTTGAACGCCACTGCATTATCTGTTACTAGCCTTTTGGGACAACCGAATCTGCTCAAAATATTTTCATAAAGAAACTTCATGACTACCTGGTGAGTGGCATTCTGGGTGGGAATTGCCTCTATCCATTTTGTAAAATAATCTGTGGCTACTAAGATCCACTTATGCTGACCACTAGATGAAGGATTTATCTCACCTATAAAATCTAAACCCCACTGCTGAAAAGGGCCATTCACCACTATAGGTCTTAGGGGTAAAGATTTTAGATTTTGTTTTCCCGTAAATATTTGACATTTGTCACAAGTTTTGACAAAGGCACACACATTTGAGAAAAGGAAAGGCCAATAGTATCTAGCCCTCATAATTTTATGGGCAGTGGTCTTCTAGTAATGATGACCTCCACAAACACTTGAATGAAACTGATGTGCAACTTCGACTGACTCTTCTTTGTCTAAACATCTGAGAAGCAAACCAGCAGGATCTTTCCAATATAACAGATTATTGTAAATGCAGAATTTGATGGCTCTGAGCTTAAGGGCTCGAGCTTGAGTCATACTTAGTTCAGGAGGAACTTCTAACTTTTGAAAAAAATGTATAATACCTGAGTACCATTCACAAGAGGACAAGTGCTCTGCCACTTGTTGATTGCTATGTTGTCCATCCGCTGCCAACTCTATCTGCAAATTCACTGAATTTTCTCCTATGAAATTTATGTCCAGAAGCTCATGATTTTCCTCCGTTAAGAGCTTAGCAAGGCCCTGGCCTTTTACCAATTTGGTGGGCTTTACTTCAATGTTGAACTCAATCAAATTTGCAATCCATCTAGCTCTCTTTCTGTCAATATTAGGCTGAGTCAAAACATCTTTCACGGAGGGTGAGGGAACATATGCAATGACTTTTGAGTGGAGGATATAAATTCTGAAGGATTTTAAAGATTTTATGAAAGCATAGGCTTGTTTTTCAATAGGATCATACCTTTGTTCAGCGTCTCTGAGTGTTTTGCTGAAGAAAGCAACTGGGTGATCCAAATTGTCATCATCTTTCTGTAGCAGAACTGTTGCCACTATGTCATAAGAAGCAAAGGAAAAAACATAGAAATATTACTGTAATCCGTACTGATTAGAGTCAGGTATTCCATGATAGCTTGCTTGATATCCTAAAATGAATTCCTTGCATTTTCTGTCCATTTTATCTCAGACCCCTTTTTCAGCATACATGTTATGTGTTTTACTAACTTGGCAAAATTTGGCACAAATCTTCTAACAAAATTGATCTTACCAAGCAACGATTGAATATCCTTTTTTGACCTTGGCAAGGATAGCCTCTGAATTGCTTCCACTTGAGCTGGATCAATCTTTACACCTTTTGCTGAGACAATGTGGCCTAAGAGCTTACCTTTCCTGAGAGCAAACAAGGACTTTTTGGGATTCAATGAGATTCCGAACTACCTGCATTTCAAGAACACTCTTTTTAAATGCTTTAGATTCTCCTCATGACTGCTGGAATAAACTATGATGTCATCAAGATATATGAGGACAAACCTATCCTTTTCCCCCACGAAATCTATGTCCATGGCCCTTTGAAACATGGCCCCGACATTCATTAATCCGAATGGAATCTTGGCGTACATAAAGGTACCCCAAGGAGTAGTAAATGCAGTCTTCTTCTGGTCATCGGGATGGATAGAAATCTGATTATAGATGGAAAAACCATCTAGGAAAGACATGACATTAGCCCCTGAAATCCTTTGCAGCAAATGTTCCATTTTAGGTAGGGGATCGTTGTCTTTCTTAGAGCATCTGTTTAGGTTTCTGAAGTCCACACATAGTCTGACCTCACCATTTTTCTTTCTCACTATTACTAGATTTGCAATCCATTTGGAGTATCTCAAAGGGATTATGATCTTGGCATCAAGAAGATTTTTAATTTCTCTTTCAATCACAAGAGAAAGAAGAGGACTGATAGGTACAAGCTTTTGTTTGAAAGGGATGGTGTCTTTCTCAAGAGGGATCTTGTGTTAATTGGTATCAGGGTCATACGTCTTTAGATCACTATATTTCCAAGCGAAAACATCAGAAAAATCTTTCAAGATGCTGCAATATTCGGACTTCTGATCAGCAGTCAATTCAGAAGATAGATTAATGAATTTAGGTTGGATTTCGTCCCCTATGTTGTGCTCATGAACATCATGATCTTTCTCCTTTTTATTTGGCTTGTAGGGACCATCATTGTGATCAAAAATATTTTTTAGAGGTACCAAACCTCGAGGTATATAATTGTTAGGTAGTTGAACAATATCATGCTGACCCAATCTTTTTTTTAGCTTAGGCTTCTGGGATTCTTCTACATTTAGATTCTGTTGATCAACATGCATATCAGAAAATTCATCTACCACTTGCAGAAATCTGTTAAGTTCATCATCATCCTCAAAAACTTTCCAGTATTTAATATTGTCGGGCAAAGATGGTCTATATTTGACTTGGATTTCATAACTGAGCCTGGGGGGCATGGGAGGAATAAACATGCTGGCTGAAACAACAAGGGAATCGACAAGATGATTCATATCCCTGGGTATATAAGAAATTTCAAAAATAGAAAAAGAGTCTCGTACTTTCCATACCTCATCCCTGTAGGATTTCAATTTGACATGCTTTGCTTGAAAGGTATTGTTTACGTGTTGTATGATGAGATCCACATCTCCGAATACCTTTAAACCTTTTATCCCCATCTCCTTAGTTGAATTTAATCCCAACAGCAAGGCATCATACTCTTCTATGTTGTTAGTAGTTTTGAAATCGAGCTTAAAAGACAAAGATATAGTCTACTTTGAAGGAGAAATCAAAACTACCCTTGCACCTGCTGAATCTTTAGTACTGGCCCCATCAAAATACATGGTCCATACTGAAATGTTCTTATCATCAGTTTGTTGTTCGATAGGCTTCACAAGCTGCATAGGAGTTGATTGAGAATCATCTATTTGAAGAATGCACGAGCCAAAATTTGTATCCACAACATAAATAGGATGATTTACAGAATTTTTTGCATCACTGATGATGTAGGAAATTTGATTCTCTCTGTAAAGTCTTTTCAGCTCTCCTCCAAACACCAGAATCGTAGCATATGAAAGATCCATATGCAAGGTACCTCCTAAAAATTTTCCCCATGGACGAGACAAGAGGAGACCAAACTTAGGTGGGATATCAACAACCACCACATCCATTACCATGCTTCTCATTGGCAATTGGGCAAGGTTTATAACAAGGTATTTTATGAGGCCAAGGCATCTGACTTTCCTAGAATCAAAAGAGAAGAGATCACGATATGGTTTGGTGACCTCAAGCCCAAGCTCATCCATCACTGCTTTGGGCATAAGATTATGTGACGCCCCATAATCAAGCAAGCAATTGTGGAGGATCTTATCATGGACATTTAGGGATATATAGAATGGTGGACAAGAATCATCTCAATCTTCTATCATAGGCCCTATAGTTACTGTTGGCTTGTCATATTGTAGGTTAAAAAAATCAACAGATGAAGAGGTCTTTGGTTCAAGGGACTTCAGGATGTCTAATTTAAATATTTCATTATTCATGAGTTCGGTTAAAGGTATAGGTATCTTTACTTTCTGAATTTCTGATTCGAAATTAAAAGAGAAAGCTGATTTATCATAAGATTTTACCTCATTGGAAGGAGCTTTGAGACTGACTTGCTCCTTGGCTAGGGGCTGTGTTTGCTTCTACTGTTGTTTTGCAGGAGAGGAGGTATGTTTTACATGAGCATTAGGCTGCTTGGCAGCAACTTCTTTACTCTTCACCGGAGTAGCAACTTCTTTGTTCTTCACAGGAGTAGTGAGCAATGGTTTCGGCACAACATTCTTGGATCTTAAGTTATAACCTTTCTGGTCATCTATCAAGTAGACAGATTCTTTGATACTTGCCTCATGAATTTGCTGGTCCATCAGGGCTTCTTCATAGTCTACTTGTGTTAAAAGGGAAGAATCATTTTCGTCACCAAAACAATTTATTCCATCTTCTTCTTCGACTTCATCGTGAGATGGTTTTGTTCTTCATCTAACATTTCATTTTGAAAAGGTGGTCTGATTCTTTGATCATCAGATGCATTCATGTCTCTCTGAAGGATCTAGACTTGTGGATTGTTCCTTCTGTAAGGGAAAGCATTTGGATTTCTCGGGGAAAAAGTATTTGGCTCTTTTTCCCTTGCTGGTTGCTGATTCTGGAAGATGTCAAGTTGTCCAACATCTTTGCCATCTTTTCCATTTTACTATTAGAAGAAGAAGAGGGCTCAACAACAGACTTCTTTCTCTCAACCTTTCCTTTGATCTTCTGAGATGCTGTAATGTTTGATTCAACCTCGAGGGTGACATCTTGCATTAAAGCAAGTGTGGTTGATCTTCTTTCTCTGAGGATTAGACAAAAATCTGGATCAAAGGCAACAGAGAATGTGATCTTGTCCGATGTATCACATGGTTTGATCTCTGCAGGGATCTTACCAAACATTCTATTAAATATTTTTTTGAACTATGAGACCGACTCTCCATCTTCTCTCCTTAAATTTCCAAACTTAGAAATGTAATATAACAGATCTCTTCTTTCTCCCCAGTGTTTTAAAAATACCTCTTCCAATTGTTCAATACCTGTGACTGAATTTTCCGGTAGTTCTTTGAACCATTTTCGGGCTTGGCCATCCAAACTCTGAACAAAAACTCTAGTCCACACATCTTCTTTTGAAATGTTAATATTTTTAGTATAAGCATAAAAAGCTTCAATATATTCTTCAGTGGTATAATCCCCCTGCTTCGGTAAACTTTGGCATATATTTCTGATAATCTCCAGTTGGCATAGAAGACAAAGGATTTAGCAATACAAGTGGAGCATACCTATTTGCCAAAATCTGTTCCATCTTGGTTAAAGGGGCAACCATGGCAGTCTTGGGGGTTGATACAGAAGAAGAATTAACAGGAGATGAAGGTGGAGATGGGATGACTGAGTTAAAATAAAATGGTTGTCTCACTTCACTTTGAACAAAATTTTTAGGAATGGGTGAAAAATAAGAGGCCTTATAAAACTGACCGGGCAACAAGGCTAAACTTTCTTCTCCCTTAGAGGACAAATCATGTAAAATATCTTCAAGAACAGGCAGATTAGTATGAGTGTAGAGAACACCTTCTGTAGGTTTGGTGGGTGAGGAATTCAAAGAAGATGAAGAAGAGGTTTCCTTTTGCTGAGAGGACCCTATAATTATCTCTTTAGGATGGGATGAAATATCATGCTTAAGAACAGAGTTAGTAATATTAGAAGAAAGTGAAGGTTCCTCTACCTTCAATATTTGAGATAAATTTTCAATTTCCTGAGAACTATGAGTTTCAGCAGTAGGGGATTCAACTAGAGGCCTTTTAGATATGAAATAAGAAGTGTTGGTTTGAATACCTGAATTTAATGTCTTTGCAGATCCGAAAGCCTGTCTTTGTAAAGATTTTCCCTTACTGATGATCTTCTCCGGGTCAGGAACTGGTGTTGTCAGTGGGCCTTCTTGGTTCACCCTGGTGTGAGCTCTTTTTGGAGCCACTTCATTTCAATGGAGTTGCTAGATAGATAATTACAACCCAAATGATTTCCAGACTTTGTCTATCATCAAATATGGATATATGTCGTCTCCCAAGGAAGTTGAGCTTTGATCTCCTCTCCCCGGCAACAACACCAATTTATTATCACTCTAGGAAACTCTCCTAGGCTGTAAGTCAGAGATGCCTGGTAACTTAATCTTTTGGTAACTGTTTTCTCAATAAAAAGTGTGGGTTTGGATCAAGTTAGAGGACTGAATCATTTCTCACTCAAAACATGCATGAACACATTTATATGGACAAGGATTTTAACCACAAATGTTCAGAGAGTTTACAAATAAAGGGATGTATGGAGAAAAAACTATTATATCAGCAAAATCACATATAAAGCATATATGAATGGCCAATTACAATAATCACAAGAATACTTGCAAAGTTTAACTTATGAATGCAATGATAAGATGACAGTTATCGGGCATAAACAAGCATAACAACATGAATATAATATCCAGGTGCAAGTAAAGAATAGATAGGAAGATGAAATCTGAACAAGTTATGGCAAAAGAAGCTTGTATTACTCAATATGAAAATGAGAAGTTTGAGTACATAATATGACAAAGTCTCCAAAGTCGAATCTCTAGTTCCTATTCTACCTTTAGCTTTATAGATTTACAATGCAGTCTTGAGATCCTGAAAACATGGATCAAATATGCTAAAGATAGAAAGTAAAAATTTAGTTGCAAAAGATGTGGAATGATCCCCAAAAATGAGGTCAATCCCAGATTTCATGGTCTTCATCTCTTGTGGAGTGATGGTGCAGTGCAGGATATCCTTCCAAGGCTGAATGATGACTCTCCAAGAGATACAAATTCGAATCTGTTGATGTGAGTAAGCATCCTGACTTTCTGTCTTTGTCGAGGACACCAAAAACCTTTGAAACACCTCTTCTTTCCATAATCTATCAAAAATAGCTATTGGATCTGTCTTGGCAATTCATCAAATGTCCATTCGAAGAGGTTTCAAACCTTTCCAACTCAAAAAACTTCGATCTGTGCAAAAACTTGATCATTCTAGAAATGACAGGCTTTCGATGCTTAACCTAGAAAGCTCCTGAATGAATTATCTACCGAAAGCCCTGTTTTCAGTGGTTAATGAACAGTCATCCTGTTCGCCTAAACCACCGAAACTTTACCTTTGAGAAAACTTCAAAATTTGCAAAAATGATTACCTTGGATCCTTTTTTGATGTTCAAGGTTTCTTGGATGAGACAGCCCTTGCTCGTGCAGATCTGTGAACTTCTACTGGCTGTGTGGAAGGATTTGATGTGTCTACCATGGTTGTAGCTAAGTTAGCTAGAGTTTCCAATCCAGTTTTCTCCTGTGTTGGTGATTGAAACTCTTTTAACTTCAACCTCAGAATTCTAAGTTGTCTATACAACTTCATGTTTTCCCTGATCAATACCTTGTTCCTATCTTTAATCTTGTCATGCTTCTGTTTGAGGGTTTGGTTTATTTTGAAAAGATCTGCATTTCTTTTGGTCAGGTCTGTGTTGGATTTTTTAATAACCGTTTCCAAGACTTCCATTTCATAGAACTGTTGCAGGAGTTTATTGATTTTCTGTGATCTAGCTTCTTTAGGTTTACTTGAAGAGGCTTTTGCCACTAGTGGACTGTGTGCGTCTGGAGGAGTTGGTGAAGGTAAATTCGAACAATAGTCTATACCTTGTTCAACCTGTACATTACCCTGTGTCTCTGCTAATTCTTGTTCTGGTTCTGAATCACTATAGGGTAGGTTTAAAGGGTTACCTCCTGTAGCAGGGTCCTTGGACTACTCACTCTCAAACTGTAGTTTTCTTTTGATTCGTTTCTTCTTGACAAAGGATGATTCTATTGGATCTCTTGGTGGTGAGATACCCTTCCTTTTTCTATGACTTCTTTTGGGAGTAATAGTCTTCTTAGTGGTCGCCTTTTTACCCTTCTCCTGTTGTTGACAATCAGTCTGGAATTCATTCCAGAAGAGGAAATAGTTCCAATCTACCTGCCTTTTCTTCAATGAATCTTTGACAATAAGAGTAATGAGTCCTTGATGAGAAAATCTGCTTTCCACCTTAGTGGGCTTGGCCTTGACCTGTTTAGACATTTTTGTGAGGGCTTTGTGCAGGAAAAATGGTAGATTAATTGGGTCTCTGCCTGTAAAATGGTTTAAAAGCTTAAAGTGATAGAACATCACTCTATTGTACCACCCCTCACATGTTATGTAAACAAATATTGCTTTCAACAAGGACTGCCACTTTGGTTCTAAGTATGACATTGGAATATCCTTTTTCGAGATCAAATCTTTGTGTACAGGCAGCAAGTATGACCTGAATTCAATGTTTGAAGGTGTGGTAGACTTGAACCAACAGTCTCCTGACCTAGGTAAACTTGTATACTTAGTAGACCTCCCATCATAAGAAATGGCAAAAGTCTCGGCCACTTGTTGATGAAAATTGGCTAATTTTTCACAATATGAAAATACCCCAGCTTGTTTGAAGAATTGTGCCACCTCTGGGTGAGCTTCTAGGTACCAAATCCCATCCACTTCAGACCTCAAAACTAGCCCTGCTTTCGACATTAGTTGATGCTGACTGTACCTGCGATTATGGAAACTAAGTGCAAGGGAGACAAAGACTTCTAGGATTTAGGATGACAAAGAGTATGACTCATGGAAGAGAAAACGGGACAGGGTGACACAGAGTTCGGATCACCAAGCTCAAACACTAACCAAGTTTAGGTGAAAAAGTAACTGAGAGCATGCCAAAACTTTCAATTTTCAGTAGTATATTCATTTAAACTGAAACGAGATGGGTTTTGAACTTGCTTGATAAATCGACCTGACTTAATTGGCTTGAGAGCGATTTGCTGGACTCTAATGGAGCTTGACGATCACCCTGGGAAACGAGATTATGATCTCTGGAAGCACATCTGATTGATGAAATCGCGAACTCACGATTGTCTCAGTAATCTCTGGAATTCAAATTGATAATGAATGAGGATTTAATGAGGGATTAACGGGATCATGATAGATTGTGTACTTGTGACTGGAAATGGAGGGAGGCTTCGTGACAACATGCATGAATTTCTATATCACCTCCGTGTCTTCATTTTGAAAATACAAATGCGGTTGAAAGGAGAGCAAAAACTCAAATTTTCGGATAGACACAATTAGAATGTGCATAGCTTCCAACTTGATGAGCTTTCGACGATTACGTTTCCATCATTGTGCCAACTGACAGCTGGCTCATGCGAAAGCACGGGCTTTCCATTTTTATCGTTGAAACGTTTTCGGTGGTTAACCGCATTTTTGCTTTGCCCTCTTAACTATCGGGAACAAAGGCTTTCAGTGGTTAATGAGCATTTTTCAGGCTCGCCTAAACCACCAAAACTTGAGATTCTGACTTTTGCTTGACCAAACCAAATCCAAAATTTCTTTTGAGATTATTTATAGAACACAGACTCTCTAACCTACCTACAAAAATTTAGGAATAAAATTTAGACCACAACCTATCACCTCAAAAGAAAAATTTCCACCAATTTATTTGAGGAGATAACAAGTATGTTATCATAAAAGTTTATTTTGTTAGATAATTATTTCACATGTAAATTGCAAATAGTAAAGCAATCATTATTATTTCGAATATTGAGTAGATGTTTATATGTATTTAAAAACTAATCAACATCTAAGGATTTTTCGAATCAATACTTTGTGAAAATTCAATATGAAATTCAAACAAGTGAAGAAGAAAATAATTAAATGCACTTGGTAATTCCCAGGGATCATATGGATACAAGTCTAAAGTCGGTATAATTTTATTGAAGTTCAGTGGGTGGCCTACTTGGATCCTTTTCTTCAGATAGAAGCCCAACATCTCCTCTTTTGTTGGATAGAATCTAAATCCTAGAAGGCTCATTAACTCTCCATACATAGACCCATTTATGCATATTTTTCAGGCATGGCCATCTGATCTATTCTAAACAACTGCTCATACAAATTTCCTCACAAATAAGCATCACTAGATAAGTTAGAAAAATGATATATATACACAGTTTTTTGTATGGAAGTGCATCTAGTTAATGGAGACAATGGAATAGGCTAGTGCAATGAGAGGGGAAAGGATAATGGTGGCAGTGCAACAAGGTGGTGGAGTGAGGCGCAGTAAAAAGGATAAGGGTAGCAATGCAACAGGGAGGTGCAATGAAAAGGGGAAGGATAAGGGCGAAAGCGAAATAGGGC
>ML786483.1:318852-331490 GCA_009831015.1 Picea engelmannii | reverse complement strand
GATAAAAAAAAATAAGCGATCTTTTTCATGCCATAGTTATAGTCAAGCATACAAAAGAAAATACTTTATTTGACAGTGGATCTCAAGTTAACTTAATATTTGAAGCAATTGTTAAGAGGTTGGGTTTGAATATGACACCTCATAAAAATCCTTATCCATTAGGATGGGTGTGTGAAGATGTTAACTTATAGGTGAAGAAAGAGTGTAAGATCATACTTGCAATTACAACTAAGTTCTTTGATGAGGTTGAGTTAGATGTTGTGCCTTTTGAAATTTGTGGCATTGTCTTGGGTATTCCATATCTATTTGGCAGGAAGGCCATATTATATTGTAAAGAGAATAAACATCATATTTTCAAGAACGATGTTGAATTTATCATCAGATCTCATCATATCAAGAATAATGTTTCTTTACTTAGAATAGGGAAAATTAAGAGACTCGTGAGCGCAAGTAATTGTTTTGTTCCAATGATAGTGAAACAAAAAGAAGAAGATATAACAGATGCTTTATCAGGTTGTGAACCAGATCATAAATAGTAGTTGGCCAAAATCATATCTAACTATGATGAGTTATTTCAGGAACTTGGAGGGTTGCCTCCTAAGAGGGAGTTTGGACATGAAATATATATGTAGCATGATGCTCCTCTTCCTAATATTGGAATGTATAGGCCATTAGTGATCAAGAATGCATAAATAAAGAAGCAAATTCAAGAGTTTCTCAATAAAGGAATTATCAGGCAAAGCTCATCTCTATGTTGTTCTCCTATTGTATTAGTTCCAAAGAAAGATGGCATGTGGAGGATGTGTATTGACTTTCAAACCCTAAACAAGATTGTGTTAAAGAACTGTTATCCTCCTCCCAGAATTGATGACCCAATGGATCAAGTAAACACTGTTGTTTATTTCACTAAGATGTACTTGAGAAGTTGTTATCATTAGATCATAATTGCAGAAGGTGACATATGGAAAACTCCTTTCAAGCTCAAGAAATAATTGTTCGAATGGTTAGTTATTCCATTTGGGTTATGCAATGCACCAACAACATTTATGATGGTAATGAATGATGTGTTCAGACCTTAAATATATGATTTTGTTATCATATATTTAGATGATATATTTATCTTTAGTCGAAGATGGTAAGATCATATGATGCATGTCAATAAAGTCTTTGAACTCTTGAAGAAGGAGAAGCTATATATCAAAATTTCTAAATGTGAATTTGGCAAAACACCTCTAGTATATTTGGGTTACATTGTAGGGAATGGTCAGCTAAAAATAGATCCCGCAAAAGCATAATTAATTGTGAAATGACCCAAGAAAACTACTTCCACAAAAGTCTGGAGCCTCTTAGGAGTAGTACAATACTGGAGGAAATTCATTACTAATTTCTCATACATAACAACTTCTCTACATGCATTAACAAGTGTTAAACAAGTATTTCAATGGGAAACAAAAATCCTTTGAGAAATTGAAGGAAACGATAAGCACCGTGCCAGTTTTGGCTCTTCCATATTTACAACATCCATTTGAGATTCAAACCAATGCAAGTGGATATGCCATGGGAGAAGTCTTGATGCATTGAGGAAAACATATATGCTATCATTCTGAGAATTTCACTCAAACTGTGATTAACTATTCAAGATATGATAAGTAATTGTATGTGTTGGTACAAAGTGTAAAGAAATGGAACCATTAATTAATGGGAAATGAGACTATAATTCAAACAGATCATCAATCATTATAGTATTTTCAGTCACATACCAAGCTACAATAGTCACAACACTCCAGGTGGATGGGTTTCTTATAACAGTTTCATTTGGTAATCAAGTATATGAAAGGTATTCATAACAAGGTTGTAGATATGTTTTCAAGACCAGTGATTAATGCATCCACAATACTCAGGTATAATCCTTTAGCTCATGAAAGTTATGCAAAACAATATGCTAAGGATGATGATTTTAGAGATGTACATGATTTATTAACTCATGGAAATCGACATTCAGATTTTTATATGCACACTAATTTGTTATATCATCTTGGAATTTTTTTTATACCCATATATGAAAGAGTAAATATAATAAGAGAAGCTCATACATCTCTTATTTCTGGTGATTTTGGGGTTGGTAAGACAGTTGAACGGTTACAAAGATATTCTTATTTTCCTCAAATGAATGAAACAATTTCCAAGTATATCAAAGGGTGTGTTAGGTGTGCCACAACAAAGCCTAGGAAAAAACAGTTGGGCTTATGTACACCACTTCCAATACCTTCTCAGCCATGGGAAAGAATATCCATGGATGTTTTCTGATGTCCAGGACAGGTCATGATTATCTATATGTTGTCGTGGATAGATTCAACAAGATGTGTATTTTGATGTCATGCAAGAAACAAGCCACAATTGAACATAAAATAGAGATGTTCTTTACTAATGTATGGGTTCATTTTGGACTTCCTACATCTATTATATCAGATCGAGACTCTCTTATTTTGGAAAAAATTTGGTCTCATTTATGGGAGCTCATTAACACTAAGTTAAAGAAGAGCACAAGTTTTCATCCATAGACAAATGGACAGATGAAGGTGGTAAAAAGAAGAATGGTACATCTAATTCGAGGGCACTGCATCAAGCATCCTAACTTATGGGATGAATAATTAAATTATGTACACCATGCCTATAATCACGTCATGCATTCATCTACCTAGAAAACGCCTTTTGAAGTGTCAAAACCCTAATTACCCAAAACCCTAGGTCAACTTAACCTGCCTTTTTAGGGCTTTTCCAGCTTGTCTTTCCTCCCTTCTCGCACGGTGCTCCAAAGAATCCAATGGTGGCTCTCTCTTCTTGCTGAGTTTTCCTCGATCCATATTTGTTGTTGATCTGTTATCCTCGATCTCCTCATCCAACGACTTGCTTCTCTGTACTTCGCTCCAAATTTTCTTCTCTTTTGCTTACTTCGACCCAGTGACAGTCACTATGTCTCCCGCGCAGTTTGCGTTTGACATTTTCTTCCTCGATCTTCACTTCCTTCCCTAACCAAGGGCCACCAGACCCCCAACACTCACCTGTGACTCATCCTGAGGCACTTCAGATCTAATCCTTCCGTTTCACTTCGACTTTGGACCGTGCAACGCAACCTTTGCTTTCTGCTTTATGCCTCCTTCCCATCCTTGTGCAGACTGTCTTTTCTGTGTTTGGTACCCAGTTTCAACTGCACCTGGTACCTAGACCCTTTTTTCCTTACTTTTAATGAGAGCTACGAGGCAACTGGTTTTCATAATACAACTTCTGCCGACTCCCATTCACTAATCCGTCTTTCCATTCTCCCTTCAATTTCTTCAGCTGCGTAACTCCTCCTTCTGTAACATAGGTGATATCATATGGTCCAAGCCAATGCATTATGAACTTCCCTAGATGTCTTATAAATTTACTGTCATACACCAGTACTAAATCACCTTGCTTAAATTCCTTCTTCTTGATGTGTCTATCATGATAGGACTTATCTCTTTCCTTCTGTACCTACTGATGGAATATTGCAATAAATCTTTCTTCCTCTAGTTCAACCAGCTGGGAAAGCCTCTCACGAACAATGCCAGTATCATCCATGTCTATAAATGCAACAATTCTTAATCTTGGTACCAAGTACTCCATCGGGACAAGAACTTCGAGGCCATAAACCAACTTGAAAGGGGTCTGCATTGTTAATTTCTTGCAAGTGATCCTATAAGCCTAGAGAACTGCTAGTACTCTTAAATCCTAGTCATCCCTGTTCACACTGTAAATATTTGTCAGCGTTGTCTCCAAGATTTTGTTGAATTCTTCAACCATTATGTTTGCTTGTGGATGGTAAGGTGTACTCTTCTGATGGTGAACTATAAATTCTTTAGTCAGGGCTTCATCTGTCTTGTTGATGAAATGAGTGCCTTGATCACTCATAAGGGTCTTAGGGCATCCAAAACTAGTTATTATGTCATCAAATATAAAATGCACATATGTAGTTGCACTACAGTCCTTGACTGCTCTTGCTTCGACCCATCTAGTCAGGTATTCTATCGCACTGATAATGTACCTTGCTCCTGTGCGCTTTCCTGGTGGGTTTATAGGTCCCATGAAGTCAATGGACCGCTTTTCAAATGCTTATAGGGTCATCTGTGGTGCTAGTGGAATTTCATCTCTTCGAGATGGTTTTCCAACTCTCTGGCATACATCACAGGCTCTGGTATACACTTTAGCATCTCTGTGTAAAGTAGGCCACCAAAGGCCAACTCACAGAACCTTCTGTGTAGTTTCTTTCCCTGCGTAATGTCCTCCTGTGATGACTTCATGAGATTATGTGAGGATCAGTGGGCCCTCTTCCTCCATCACACATCTTCTCAGTATCTCATTAGGTCCCATCTTATATAGTTGACTAGCTATCAGTGAAAATTTTCCAGCGCACACCACTAGCCGTTTCTTTTGGGAAATTGTATACTCACTTGGAGCCATTCCTATTGATAGGAATTGGACTATGTCT
The DNA here is from genome assembly GCA_009831015.1 of Picea engelmannii. Taxonomy (NCBI): domain Eukaryota; kingdom Viridiplantae; phylum Streptophyta; class Pinopsida; order Pinales; family Pinaceae; genus Picea; species Picea engelmannii. The sequence continues at coordinate 326,980 of ML786483.1, read as the reverse complement.
ATGAAGTGGTCATCCATATTCCTAATGGCGAGAAACTATGCATCCTGTAGGGTATCCTCTAGACTGGTGGGTTCTTCACCATGTTCCAACCTCGACAGGTGGCCGGGTCCCTTGTTCATTCTTCCTGGCTTAACTATGATCTCAAAATCATATTCTTGAAATAGGAGAAGCCATCTACATATTCACCCCCCAAACACTGGCTTGTTAACTAGGTACTTCAGTGCAGAGTGATAAGTAAACATTTTAAAGTGTCCTCCTAGTAAGTAATGGCATAATTTTTGCAGCACGTACACCATGGCTAATCCTTCTCTCTCTGTAGTAGTGTAGTTGATTTCAGCTGGAAAATGCTAATGGATGGTCGATCTCCCCTTCTCCAGGTTGTGCCAATACTGATCCTAATGCAATAGAAGATGCATCTACATGCACATGAAATTCTCTATTCCAGTTTGGAAAGACCAGAATGGGCACAATCACCATCTTTTGTTTCAGTGTGTCGAAGCTCTGCTGGCATTCGTCTGTCCAAACAAACTAACAGTTTTTATTTAATAACTTCTCCATTGGCGCAGTAATCTAAGCATATCCTTTGATAAATTTTCTGTAATAGCCAATATGTCCTAGCGCAATGCATAGTTTTCTGACTAAAGTAGGAGGTGGTAAGTCGACTATAATTGCATTTTTTGATGGATCAACCAACAATCCTTGCTTGCATACAATATGTCCTAATAATACTCCAAATGGTGAGAATAATATGCACTTCTTCAAGTTTAAAGCAATTTGACACTGCCTGCATTTGTCCAACATTAGTCTTAGACATTCATTATGATTTTTCAGCGACTAAAAACAATCCAGTCATCAAAATAGGCTTCTAAAAACTTATGCAAAAATTCTTTGAGCTCGTTGACCACCACCCTAAAGAAGATGGATGGGGCATTCTTCAGTCCAAATGGCATCACTATGTATTGGTAGGATCCCCATTCTGTGGAAAATTTGGTCTTGTGGTGGTCCTCCTTGGCAATCCGAATCTGATGGTATCTTGAAAATTCGTCTGTAAAAGAATATACTTCCTGGCCTCCCACGTTATCCAGTACTTCATCTGTGGATGGTGTAGGGAAAGGATCATGCAAACAAACATCATTTAGCTTCCTGAGATCTATGCAGATCCTGAGCTCGCCTGTCTTCTTTTCTTTCACTACCATAAGGATGATTCACTCTGACTCTTCGACAGGTTCAATAATCCCTACTTCTAACATTCTGTCAAGCTCAATCTTCACTTTTTCCTTATATTTTGGGTTCAATATGTACGGTCTTTTCTTGACTTTATTCGCATCTAGTTTCAAAGGTATTCTCATCTCTCCCATAGTTCCTTTGATACCCTTCATATTAGTGAACTTGGTCATAAACAAGTCCTGATACTCATGCAATAATTCTATAATTTTTTCAATGGTAGAAACATCCCAGTAATCTCCGACATTGGCAAGCTTCGATGTCTCCTTTGTCCCAATATTGACTTTCTTTATCTTGATCATTTGTCCAATGAATGGCAGCTCAGCTCTTGGTCCTTCCACATCCCTGTGGCCTTCTGTCTCAACAATGTTTACCTTTCTTGGATCATCATCTGCGTTGGAATTAATGTTGTAACATCCTTACAGTTTGTGGAATGGCGCAGTCCATTCGTCCTCTTCTTTCTCCAAAGGGAGGCTATATGCCTTCTTAAATAATTTCTACCTCACAATCTATAGTGCTTGATATACTGAAGGAAATTCACTTTCAAACAAAAAGGTGGTTACAAACTTTTGAAGCATACCTTCCCAATCTGCAGTGATGAGGCACAACTCCGCTTGAAGGTACCGGTTAATAAGGGTCGTGTCTAGCGTGTTAATGAATCTATGTACCCATTGTTCTCAAGGAATGTCACTCCAAGCTTCTTCATAGATTCGCACATGGTCCTTTGGGAAACTTCGACATGTGTACCTCACTTCGCAGCTTCCTACTTGTGCTGAGAACCACGTTGTCATCAAGGTTTGACATTGTGTCTAGTCTATAATATTGATTTTGTGCGTCCCCCACCATTTTCCTGGTTTATCTTTCAGGGCCTCATCCATAGCCAACAACCTTTGTTGTGCTGGTACACTTGTTTCAAAATCTGAGAGGAAGACTTCTAGAGGGTTCAGACCATCAAAGGTAGGAAGGTTACTTATTGTTGTACCAATCCAATGAACTTCTCTGGTCAATTGAGAACATCTCCTTGTGGATACTTCATACATCTGGTTCTACCAGTTCTCCAATGCTTCTTATGAATCTAATGAACATGTGTTGTCACTTCACCAACTTAGATTTCCATCGGCAGTAGGGTTGATATAATCCTACTGTCTGACTGTTAATTTATATATGTTCTCCAACTCATATGCGTGGTCTTCTTCTCTGATGGGATATATATATCGCAGAACCTCGTTTGGATCTAAGGGTGCAATGACCCTAAGGCCAACTCTTTCAAATTTCATGCATATTTTCTTTAAATCAACAACAGTAGAATTGTCGAAGGCCCGATCAATTCCTAGAAATGCAGGGTAAGGGAAACTATCATCAATAATTTCAATTACCTCAAAATCTGCAAAGGTCCTAACTCCGTCGATGTCCACAGGGACTTGCTCCAATCGTCCAAATGGGCTGACAACTTGTTGATTAGCCATTCTAATCCTGATAGGGAAATAAATCAACTTTGGTTTTCCCATTAGTGCCCAAGTTTTCTTCGTCATGACATTGACCTCCGACCCTAAGTCGAGGACCACACAGTCTATATCATACTCTCCTATTTGAGCATTCAAATGTAATTCTTTGTTTGTTCTTCTCTTTTTACCAATCTGGTGTACTGGCCTATTCAGTAAGGGGTCTACCTTTCCTAGCTCATACTGCCTGATTAGGTTTTGTAAATCTTGCACAACATTCTCATCCTGAATTAACTTAAGACAAGTGTACAAAATTCAATGAGTTTACTTACCTCTTTTCCTTCTTCCGGTGAACCTGATTGATCAAATGCCTGAGGAATTCCATACTCTTTTATTTCTGGTCGTGTTTTAGATGAGGATCCTTGGTTCCCCTTGAACTCCTGTCTTGATTCCTCGAAGATTTGTGTTTCTTTCATTGCATCAAAAGCTTGAGTCTTCTCCACATCTTTCCTAATGCCTGACTCTTCTATGATATTTCTTTGGATTGTTCTATCTACTCTTGTAGCAACGCCTCCTCAAGTAATAACAATGACTCTAGGGTCTGTTCCACGTAGTTCGACATATATCAGTTGCACTTGTGGGTTCTGCTAGGGTCCTCGTCTTTCCTAAAGCTTAGCCAGAAGCACAAGGCATTCTTCTATGACATGCTCGAAAGAGTTACAATAACTGTAGGTTATGCAAGGATTCTGAAAATCCCTTGTTAAGTGTCCTAGCTATGCACATTTATAACAGATTATTTGTCCTCTGTCTCAACCCATACCTCCTCCTCCTCCTCCTCCTTTGTATCCACCGTGAGGATTGAAGTTTCCTCTCCCTGAAGAGTTGTACTGTGTAGTGTTTCCTTCTTGATGTACTTCGCCTTGAATCTTGTATATGTCCCTCGACCTCTCATGCATGAGATCGTAAGCTCTACAATATCGATCATCATGCCCCACTGATTTATAGAATTTGAAATACAAGTTTGTGGGTGTCTAAACATACTTCTGCATGTAATAGAACTCACCTGGGTGATGCCGATTTTTGCATACATCGCACTAGGGCAGGTTAACTTGCTTTAAGGGGATCAATGCTCCTGAGGCCAAAGTACTCATGAAATAAGGGACAATGTTCCTTATCATGACCTTTGGATATGCATCTTACACACCAGATATCTTCTCTTTTGTCCTTCCCTTTGTCATTCTTCATATCCTTGACTTGCAGAGACAAACTAGTCAGTTGGATCAATATTTGGCTCATGCCCGAGCTAGATTCTCCCATAGGTGTTGATTCAATCTTCGTGTCGATCTCCAAATCTTCTACTTGTGATGCAATATTTTTCTATATTAGAGGGACTCTGATGTGTGGTAACAACGCCATGATGAACCATTCTTTTTTCTGTTCATGGGGGATCTAAAAAGTTAATCGACCTGTTAGGGTATTGAATCTTTGGTCGAACTCCCAAATAGGTTTTGCTACCTTTTGTTTGATCTCTTTTAGCTCTGTAATACATTGTGGATCTGACTTAGTTTTTATAAACTCTACAATCAACGCATTCTTGATCTCTTTCAGTGGCTTAGGTTGCACCAATCCTTGGACAAGTTTCATATACCAACTCAATGCATAGTCCCTTAGCGTAGTGATGAACTGGGTTCCCTTGATGGCTTCATCAGTGATAATTTTAATATTCCACACGGCCTCACACAGGAGCCAATGTTTATCAGGATCCTCAGATCCATCTCCCCTAAATATAGGGAGCCTCATCTCATCTGCCATAGAGTTCCCTAGGCTTCCTATCTGAGTACAGGCTGAGTTTCTAGTAACAACACTCTAAAGACTCTGGTGGTTCTAACTTCTTGGTGCTATTGAAACAATAAGAGGGTTAATGTTACTTACTTCAATAATCTACGCAGTTCCTGAGGTTTTTGGCTCACTTTGGTGAAGTTATTTAGCTTCCCCTTCTTCCATTCTGGTGGGTTCTGAATGTTCTTCGTCGGTTAGATCTACCTCTTCTTTATTGTAGAAACCCTCTTCTCTGTAGTTTTTATTAAATAGGTTCTCAAGGTTAACCCCTCTGAATACTCTTCCACTGCGTGTATGTCCATCTTTTGTGTCATTTTCCCTGAACATTATCCTTTTCAGGTCTAGCCAATCTACTGTATCTTCAAGACGTTCTTTTCATGCAACAACATATTGATTCTCAGCTTCAGAAAGTGCACAAATTTTCTTCTGGGTCCTTTGAAAAAGTATATCTAGGCTTAGCTATATGATTCTACCCTATCAACAACAAATTCGGTGATATACCCTCCAATGGTACTATGAAACCAATGATCTATTGTTTTGGATACAACATTGTCAATTCTCTTGACCTTCTAGATCAGTGCTAGTGTCCAAACCATAGGAGGTCTAGATCTAATCTCGATATGGGTATCGACTAACCTAGACAACCACTCAAACAACTCCTCCTGGATTCCTCCAAAGAAGATCTCGTGAATGTTGGTGAAAATGTATCTTTGTATAAAATATTCAGTACTCAGTTTAGGGTTCTTGTTTTGGGCTTCAACGAAGTCCCTCTCTTGATCCTCTATCCACTTTTGAATCTATTTCTTCGATGGGAACCTCCTTGACATTCCCTTAAAAGGATTTCGGTCTGGGCAATGGAACCGTTTGTTAACATAGGGGCAGACCCAAGGTTCACTCCAAGAGCATACCAACAAGCCCTAGCTACTGGTCCTTTTGACAACACCTGCAAAGCAGCTAAGAGGGGGTTTGCAGGAAAAAGATGTCTACAACCAGGGGAATATCAAGTGGAACTAATACAACGATAATGCAACATTCATATATCTCTTATCAGCTATATCTACTTTGCGCAGCCATAAATCCAATCTAACACAATAATGCAAATTACAGTATAATAATGACAGAGATCCAGACATCAATCACACATATGACACAAAATATGCGTGGTTCACCCTCTCTCTAGGGCTATGTCCACAGAACTATGCTTGTGATATATTAATATAAAGCTTACAGTTCTGATCTACGCTCTTAATCAATAGATCTTCTCTCTTCTTCTCTTGTCTCCCAGCTTCCTTCATGCCCACCTGCAGGACTTGATCTTTGCACCCAGTCGAAGATCTTACAATACCAGGAGGCTCTCACTTTCAATACTCCTCTCTCTCATGCTACAATAATATCTTAACCAATAACAATCAATATCAATACCCAACACTAGTACCGACCCGACCTAGGTCCTCTCAACCTCTAATTATACATTATAGTCCCTCACCGACAACCTTAGGTCAAAACCTAGGTGTCAAAACCCTAATTACCCAAAACCCTAGGTGTCTCAAACCCTAGGTCAACTTGATCTGCCTTTTCAGGGCTTTTCCAACCTGTCTTTCCTCGCTTCTCGCGCCGTGCTCCAAAGCATCCAATGGTGGATTTCTCTGCTTGCTTAGTTTTCCTCGATCTATCTTCCTTGTTGATCTGTCATCCTCAATATCCTCATCCAATGACTTGCTTATCCATACTTCCCTTCGGCTTTTCTGCTCTTTTTCTTACTTCGACCCAGTGACAGTCACTATGTCTCCCGCACAGTTCGAGTTTGACCTTTTCTTCCTTGATCTTCGCTTCCTTCCCTAACCAAGGGCCAACAATATTTCAACCCTTGACCTCCATAAACCTTACCCAATCCTTTGTTACCAATGTGCCATACAAATGTTAGTTAACCATATTGGGCACCAAACTTATTTGAATTCATGTATTGTAATGGGTGGCAACAAAAAGAGTTGAGCGCCTAATCCCTCGACCCATAGTTTTATTGATGTATAATATAATTGTAACCATAATCTTTATGGAGGGTTTAAAATATATTCCACACACACACACACACACACACACACACACACACACACATATATAACAACCACTCTATCTTATCTTATAACCAAAAATGAGGTTTGCATATGATTGAACCCGTGACCTCATCCATGCGAACCAAATTCCTTAACCATCACATCAAAGGTGCCTCATGTTAAGGAAATTTCCATGACATTGTATTTAATGTCGACCAAAGAATCCAGAGGGGATTTAAGGGCCCACAACCTATTTAATGGGTGTGTGAACCGAGGATGGGACAAAGACTCATTAATATGCAAAGTATTGTCTCGAATTTTGTGCTAAGGGAAATAGGGCTTTGAGGTTACATCGTAAAGCATGTTGAGTGGTCCCTTGACAAAAATTTAAGAACTTTATATTAATTTTTCATGATTTTTCGCAAGGAATCCAATGGTGCACTATGTTTTTCGGTTTGAAAATTGCAAAAAAAGGTCATTTTAAAACACAAGCATTTGAGCATTAATAAAGAGGTATCTATTGGAAGCGAACCCAAAGACATAGCCCAAATTGGGTGAACTCCATTATCGAACTTGTGTATGTGATATTATCATTGTTGTTCATTTTGTGCTCAGTTATTTGTAAGTATTTTATCATTAAAGTGTATTTGGTTAGATAAGTATTTCACATGTAAATTGAAAATAGTCAAGTGATAATTATTATTTTGAAGATCAAGTAGATGTTTATATGTATTTAAAAACTAATCAACATTTAAGGATTTTTTGGATAAATATTGTGTGAAAATTTAATTTGAAATTCAAACAAGTGAAGAAGAAAATAGTTAAATGTACTTGGTAATTCCCAGGGATCATATGGATACAAGTCTAAAGTCGGTATAATTTTATCGAAGTTCAGTGGGTGGCTTGCTTGGATCCTTTTCTTCAGATAGAATCCCAACATATCCTCTTTTGTTGGATATAATATTAAGCCTGGAAGGGTCATTAAGTCTCCCTACACAATCCCATTTATGCATGTTTTTTGAGCATTGCCATTTGATCTATTCTAAACAACCACTCATACAAATTTCCTCACAAAGAAGCACCACTAGATAAGTTAGATTTTTTTTTATATATACACAATTTTCTCTATGGAAGTGTGTCTAGTTAAGGGCAACAGTGCAACATGATGGTGCAATGAAAAGGGGAAGAATAAGGTCAATGGTGCAATGAAAATGGGAAGGATAAGGGCGATGATGCAGTAGGGCGATGGAGGGAGGTCAAGTACAAGACGAAAATAGAAAAACCTATGCCACGTTATTCTAACTAATTACACTAAAACATGGAATGATTCTATAGGGCCTCAAAAAATGACAAAAATTGGGTGAGGAACCTCCCCTTTAAAAATGACTTTGGCGTAATTACCCTTTTTTTTTCGGATCTACTCACATTCTCACCCAATTATTACTTAATAAATTTTGTGCATGGAATATCTTGGATCAATATAATTAAAGTAATAAAGTCAATGTTGGAGACATATTTTGGAATGGCTACCCCACTAATGGTTGTATTTGACAAAGAAGAAATAAGTGA
>ML786483.1:263786-292795 GCA_009831015.1 Picea engelmannii | reverse complement strand
TGCTCATGTTGTGTCATGTGTTTGCAAAATAGACATGTGTGGATCTACCTCCCTTTGTACTACAAACAAGTAATAGTTCACAAGGAAGCTACCACATAAGGTTTGTTTCACTCATATTCCTTATCTTTGTTATTTGAATGTTAAGGAAAATAAACAACCATACTTTAAGAATTCACACTTGTACACATTTCATCTTTTACTTGCACCAAGCAATCCATACCATTGGCTGTGATTCTTTGTTACACTTGTGGACCAAATTAGATACTCCCAATGGTGAACAAATATAACCAACCTCCAAGTCTAAGTGGTGAGGAGGTGATTCTAGATCTATTGGCTCACACTCAACGAGAGCCAATGTGGCATAAGTGATGGAAGTGGTCACATAGTTCATTGGATCAATGTGAGTGGTAGAATGGGTGAGGATGTTAGGTGTTGGACATTGTGAGGGATCACAATATTTGACCCAATCAATGGTGACAATGGTTCCTACATTAGGGAATTTCATGACATGAAAGAGTGAATATACCATAGCATTGATTACATAGATGTAATCATGTCCATGGAGGATATTGTAATATGATATACTAGTCATGGTTGAGACATCAATCAAGAAAAGTTTACCAACAAACTCAATTGGGAGATTATGCACATGAATACTTGTTGGTTTATAAAATCTATTGTCAAGGGCTTGAAACTCATTCATTGGTAGAATGAGAGTGGGGGATCCAATGTGTTTCAACTAGGTTAACAAGGACATAGTACACAAGGAGGCCCCTTTATCCACTAAACATATGAATTTAAGCATATGATGAAGTTCAAACTATCACTCCAAGAAGACTAACATTGAAATCTATTGTTTAATATACAGACTAACATTCACTTTGATAGGTTGATGTGTTTCCCTAATGATAAAAGTGTGTTAATTTCAATTTTTTTTCCAATGTCCTTCAATTGGCTTAACATCATATTTTAACTTATACTCCTAGAATGAACTTAGGTTTTCAAGACAAATATAGGAGAGCCAAGGTTTACAAAACCCTCTCTTCCTTGAAGTTTTAATGTAGCTTCAAAATTAATGGTTGGATACTAATAGATTTACCATGGAGGTATTAGGTTAACATCCCTTTAGTGCCCTTAGTAATAATCATACAAGGAATTGATAAAAGGAATAATGGTTATTTTTTATTCATATAAAAAGGAACAATCATCATATATCAAAACAACGAAGTAATAGGGGAATGTTCACCTTTAATGACTTCAAATGCTAATTTTTATAGGGTCATTGTTGTCTTGTTCATTCATCATCATTGTCATCATTATCATCATCGTCGTCATCATTTTCTTCATCATTGTCTTCATCATAATTGTCCCAGTCATCATCATCATCATCATTTTCAACATCATCAACATTTCCATTTTCATGATCATCATAATATTGTCATTGTCGTGATAATTTTCATCATTTTCATGATCATCATCACCATTGTCACCACAAATAATCAACATTGTCATTTTCCTACTCCTTCTCATCATAATCATTGTCATCATAGTCATTGTTAATGTCGTTGTCATAAACATTGTCGTTGTCGTCACCATTGTCATCACCATAATCAACATTGTCATTTTCATTGTCATTGTCATCATCATCGTCATCGTCATTGTCATCATCATCATCGTCATCATGTTATGTGGGTTATTAAGGTTATAGGCTATATATATATATATAATAATAATGTATATTGATTGTAATATATTATTTATATGATATATATTATTTGTGTTATATTAAAGAATAAAATCAAAAAACAAAAATATAAAAACATAAATAAAAAATAAAACACAAAAAAACAAAAAACAAAATACAAAACTTAAAAAACAACAAAACATATTAGATCCCACGCATATTCAATAGAGGCCAAAACAAAATAGAACCCACATCATTCAATAGAGGAGGACACAATGGTGATGGAGACAAAGAAACCTCACAACTCCGACCCACAGTGATAGAGGAGGCCCTATAGAACCTGTGTCATTTGATAGAGGAGGACCCGGTAGCCTCATTCGACAGAGACAAATAACCTCATAGCTCCAACCCATAGTGATAGAGGAGGCCCTATCTGGCCACTATCCCACAATGACCACGCCATGGAGTGGAGACATTCAAGATCTGAACTTGCTGCCAAAAATGGTAAATTATTTATATCATTTTCACCCTTATTACCCTCTTAGTAGGGTTTTTAGGTAGATATATATGGATTCAGGACATGAAAAGTGGAGTATGTTATCACTCTGTAAATTACCAGAGGTTGTTATGAGGTAAGAAGAAACTTAGCAGAGGTAACCTTAACCAACCGCTTCGAAATTGGAAGCTAGCCCTACTAGTTTCAGAGAGGGATCTCTCTGTGAGTTCTAGATTCGTTTGAGTGTTCAAAGATTTTAGGCTAGTTAAAAAGAATATAACCAAGTTGTTTGTATTTTTTTTGAATAAAGTGGATGAATATCAATTACGCTTCCATTGGGCTATGGGGTCTGTTTTTAAAAGATAGAAGTTAAAGACAATGCTACAAGAATCATTTCACAGGGAGAGATAGTGCTAATGCTGGATTCTTTAGAAATAAAAATGGTGTATTGCTGAAAAGGAGAGATATCATTTAAAACAAAAAAACATTTAAGAATTTATTTGTTATAACATCAGAGGRAAAAAAATTAAATCTGTAAAAGATTAAGAACAAAGTACAGAATGGTAAATTCTGCAACTTTAACTTCCTTTAAAGATTAGATTTTAGAAAGACAATATAATAACTAAGAAAGAAAAAACTTGTATGCAGACAGAGGGAACTTCACCAACAATGGACACGCAGGAATCCTATGAAAATTCTCTTTGTATTACTTGAATAACTTCTTGATAAAAATTACAACAACTACAACTTGCTCAGGCATAAAGATCAACAACCCTTCCTACTTCTAAGTGAGAAATATTTATAATAAAAGTTATGATGACCCTATCATTAATGATCAGGACGTGAAAGAATCTGAGTCTTACTAACTAATCTAACAAGATGAAAAAATGTAGTAACTAATGATTATGTGTTGAAACTCTCATGCTGATTTCGGGGAAGACCATTGTTGAGTCATTCAGATGACTTCAAATGTACTGGACGTTGAGATTGATGCTGAGATGAATGATGCTTTACCTTTACTCAATCAAATCGCATAGCTCATCCCATCTTTGTGTTCTTAGGATGGTAACTTTCAATAACTGGTGGTAAACTTCGTCCATCTTAGTGTATTTAGCAAAAGTCGGCTTGATGATGACGACATACTTGATCTCGTTCTGAATGTTGATGTCATGTTGCAGAGTCTCCAAGAATTCTTTGCCTGTGATGCTGCCATGTATCCCTGAAAACTTGGAACTGTCTTTGGCCATGGTGGAGATCCTTTGCTTGTAATCAGACAGAGTCATTAATTTATCATTTAGGACATGTAGATCAGGAATACCCTTTTTCTGTAAGGACTCAATCTTGCTAAAAAAATCTTTGAACTCCAATGTCCATGTTTTGAGCCTTTTCCTCCAACTGTAACATCAATCCACTTTTAGTCAATACTCGTTTTACCTCAAGGATAGTCTATGTTCTGTCTTCAAATTTCAATTCTTCCAACTCTTCTTGGTTTTGGAGTTCAGAAACTTGATGATCTTGTTGGCCACTGAGGGTATCTCACCCAACTCTATTCTTATCCTGTCAATGGCTTGCCTAATCTTTAACATCAGATCATGTTGCTTGAACATGAGTTTCACTATGGGCCAAATTTCATTTATGGATTTTGGAATATCTGTCCATATGTTTTCCTTAGCCTCTACTAATGTCTTGCCTACCACTGTTTGTTTTTAGAGATGTTTTATTTCATGCTTGAGTTTATCTGACACCTATCTCTCAATATTGTATCTTGTTTGGAAAGAAGACTTGAGTTCCTATAGATTTTCAATCTCCATTTCCAATCTCCATTTTCAACCTATTGATCTCTGTTCCCTGTAGAGTCATTTCCTCCATGGATTTTGCTAACTCCACAATTTTTTCTAGTGTTGTCAATGGGGCTGCTGATGGAATTTCTGCTGTAGTGGTTTTTGGAACTGTTGTTGTACTTACTTCTACAATGAGAACTACACTCAATGGAATGAATTCCATTGATGTCATTTTTTCCTTTTCTTTCAATAATTTTTCCAACTCTATCTCCATTTCTCTGAGTTGTGCGTTATGTTGCATGATAAGCTTAAGCAATTCTTCTTTCTTGTTTTCTTCTTCAGCTACCTCTTTAGCTTGTGAATCCTCTGTTGGTGGCAATTTCAATTGTTTTCTCAAAGATGCAATGTCAACATTTTTTACTTCAACATTTCCTCTGCTGCTTTAACATTCGAGGGATCATACTCGATCTTGAGTACCAACTCCTCTAAGGATTTTATTCTATTATCCTTTGCAAAAGAGGATATATTATCCAACTTCAATTGGGTCTGAACATTGCCCAAAGACATCTGTAACTTTGATGTTGTAGTGGAAGCATGTGCTAATGTGGAGAAAACCATTTCTCCAGTCTGTCTATGCAAGTCCATCTGATCAGCTGGATGTACTTGTTTGGTGTCAAAAAAAATAGTTGACCTCTTATAATCAGTGATTTCTTTGGGTTGAGGCACCTTTGCAAGATGCGTTCTTCCTTTCTCTGTGTCAAATGCTGACAATAGTCTGTGTTGTTCTATGGAAGTTTTCTTCCAAAACTGAGAGTAGGTGTTATTGGTCAGTGTCTGGTTCTTGTTTTTAATCATTTCATATTTTAAAAAAATGCTTAGGGGTAAAAACCTTGTGAAGTTTGGGTAGTCACATATATTTCTGTCTTCTTCGAAGAAGAAGAAGTTGACACCACCTGCTGTCTTCTCTCAATCACTATGGCAGATTAGGGCTCTTCCTCCCCAGACATGTGAGTAACATGAGTGGTTTTGGGTTTCTTGCTATATACCCAGAATTATTCTGCTGATACCTCAATGATTGAAGGTGAATCATCCTTTCTTGGTCTTTTTTCCTTGGGTGCCCTTGGAGTGGTAGTTAGTGAGATAAATACTGAAAGAGATTCCTATGGCTCTATATCTACCAGAGTATTTACTTCCCATTCTTTCTGGTTCACATATTTTTTGATTTTTGGCTTGAGGGTGTGAGGATAGGGTGAACTTTTGTTCTTCAACCTCATCTCTGCAATAATCCCACTGGGGTCATATCTCCAAATAAAAATAGTGTTGAATTTCATCTCGTTCAATAATTTGTCTGCCTCTTCCCCAACAGCTCGACTATTGCAGATGAATGGGCCTATTTGTCCTTTGATGCTCATCTGTTGTTTTTTCTTCAGAGACAAAAAATGGATGTCATCTAAGTTTATAATCTGACGAACATATTCCAATGCGAATATTTGATCAGGAACATACTTAGGCAACTTGTATGGAGCTAGTCCGTACCCATACACTCTAATTTCCGTGTGATTCTCGTATAGAAACCAATATCCATTCTTTTCTAGATATGAAAGGTGTAGAATTCTTTGAATTTCTTCATTTRTTATCGACTCAGGTATTCCGAGATTCCTTGCTGACCACTGATCTCGGTGAAGCCAAATCAACTGTTGATCTGGGAGCATTGTTTAACATCATGTCGAACCCCCCCCCCCCTCCGTTAAAAGAATAATGGTTGGGGGGTCTATAATCTTCCATGGACCATCCGATTGTGCACTAGTGGGATGGCCATAGATATGAGCACACATCTTAAACATCTTTTCAGAGCCCCCGCCCCGCTGCTAAAGGTCGAACGATCGGGGGGGGCTGAAATCTTTTCAGAGCCGTATATCTAGGTGCTCACTGCTCAGTCATGAATCTAGGCTCGATCTTTAATTTTCCAGGGCACGATTCAACATGTGGCATGGGACTTAGGCTTAAATGACTTTTTATGGGTTTGTGCACTGCTTTCTTCTGCTCTTTGTCACCATGAGGTTAGAAAAACACTTCATCATCCAAAATCTTTGCATTTTTCATCAATCATCATACATATTTATTGAAAATAAGTTGTTTAACCTATGTCCTAACCTACATCATTTGCACCTTTAGCCCAACTTAGACTGTTGGACTAAGAAAATACTCTACCTAGGGGCTATTTGACCAAGATTAGGCTATTTGGTCAAATTTATTCACTAACTAACCTATCATCTTGACTAAGATTAGACAGTTTAGTCAAGCTTATTCACTAAGCCTATCAACATCAATTTAAAAGGACTTGGACATGCTTAGACTATATGGATAAAGCCATTGTTATTGCATGGGGCTTTATTTAATTTCTTTTATGCCCTCTTTTATTCTTTTCTCATTTTCTTTTCTTTCTCTTTCTTTTCTTTTTTCTTTCTTTTCTTTTTTCTTTCTTTTTCAGGATGTAGTAATCTATGCAAATCAAAAACACTGAAGGGAAAAAAAATACAATCAACAATTGATCATATAAACTATAGGGTTATAACAGCGGCTCTACCCGGGGATGGTATCCTCCTTGCGAGATGCCAAGAATCTTGTTTTTTGTTGTCTTAAAAAAAATATTCTAGAGATTTTTCTGTCATCTGATTTTCTTTATTACATAAATTTGATGACATCTTCAGTGTCTTAGGGCCCTCTCTATGAGATTCAAACATCTGAACAAAAAAACTTGTACCTAAAACAACTCGTAAAAGAAATTATATGTACAATGGAATGGAAAGGTGATCTCTCTACTCAAGTGGCAAGTAATGCTTTAGCATCCTACCATTTATAGGTCCTCCTGACAGGTTTGATCCATCACTGTTAGCAAGTATAAAAGAATTATTTCCTCTGAAAGCCTGAATGGTGTAAGGACCCTTCCACAAGCTATCCAACTTTCCATGTTTACCTTTATCTTCATTTCTGGAATCCCACCTCAAAACTAGATCACCCAATTCAAAGTTATCCTCTTTGGTTCTCTTGTCATAAAGCTTTTTAATATTTTCTTGGATCACTTGAGTTTTGTTGTAAACTTCTTCTCTGGATTGCATTAGGTGGATCATTTGATTTATTCTTCGTTGGACATCGTTTGTTTGTTCTTGTGTTCCCTGCAATAGTTTCATGATAGGAACTCCTAATGAAAGTGGAAAAATTGCCTCAATTCCATACACCAACTGGTATGGAGACATACCAATCAATCTTTTGGTGCTTATCTTGTCATCCCAAAGTGAGAAAACCAACTTGTTATGCATGATTTCTTGTTTTCCTGCAGTTTCTTTCTGAGAATGTTCACCAAACTTTTGTTAGAAGACTCAGCTAACCCATTTCACTGTGGCTAATAAGCCATCAAGTGTCCCAAAGTAATATGATATTGATTACAAAAATCTATGAGCCTTTTGGATCTGAAAGCCACTGCATTACCAATTATAATTTTTTCGAGGCATCCAAAACGAGACAAAATGTTAGCTTCTAAAAACTTGATGATGACAGAGTCAATAGCTTGCCTTCATGGTATAACCTCGATCCACTTGGTGAAGTAGTCTGTGGCAGTGAGGATCCATTTATGTTGTCCCAAAGAGGGAGGATGTATTTCACCAATGAAGTCTAGCACCCACTGTTGGAAAGGAGATTCAACAGAGATGGGTTTCATTGGGAGTGGCAGAAGCTTCCTTTTCCCTTCAAAAATCTGACACTGGTGGCAAGAAGTAACCTTCTAGTGAACATCAACAAACAGAGTAGGCCAATAAAAGATAGCTCTCAGAATCTTGTTATCCATGGTCTTCCAACTCAGGTGCCCACCACAGTCTCCTGCATGGAAATCTTGAAGAACTTTGTCAGCTTCATCTTTTAACAAACAATTAAGTAAGATACCAGCAGGATCTTTCCAATAGAAATTGCCTTCCAGAATACAAAAGTTCAATGCTTTCAATTTAATAAATCTAGCTTTGGTCTTAGTCAAACCTAGAGGAGCCTATAAATTGTGGAGTACAAAAATGAGGTTTGCATACCAAGGGGAATTTAAGAATGCCTCTTTTATGTTTGAAGTCGCCTGCTCTTCTGGTCCTTCTATTGCAGCCAAAAAGTTAATATCTAAAGCATGGAAATTAGACTTAGCCATCAGTTTGGCCAAACCCTATCCTTTGATTAGTTTAGTAGGTTTTATCTCAATGTCATATTCTAGAATGACCGCAATCCATTTTCCTCTTCTGCCATCTAGATTATCCCGGGTCAAGATATCTTTAACCACTGTGTTTGGGACGTTTACAATTGTGTGAGAATGGATAATATAGACCCTAAAATATTTTATAGCCTTTACCAGGGTGAAGACTTGTTTCTCCATAATGTTATAATTCAACGCTGCGTCTCTTAAAGATTAGATGAAAAAGGCTATGTGTTGCTCGTTCCCTTCACTATTTTTCTGCAACAATACTGTTGTTATAGTGTGCTCAGATGAGAAAGAGAAAAGATAAAAGTCTTTGGTATAATCTGGGCTAATCAGACCTGGAGCTTGGGTGAGAGCATGTTTCACTTTCTCAAATTACTATTTGGACTCGGTGTTCCATTTGATTTTTTTGTCCTTTTTCAACATATTGGTAATATTCTTGAGAAGCTCGACCAAGTTTGGTATGAATCTTCTAAGGAAATTTATTTTGCCAATGAAAGATTGCATTTCTTTCATGTTCCTAGGGTGTTCCACCTTATGGATAGCTTCTATCTTGCTGGGATCTATTTTAATTCCTTCTTTTCAGATTATGTGTCCCAACAGTTTACCTTCCTCTAACTCGAAAAGGATTTTCTTAGGATTTAATGAAATCCCAAAGTTTCTGCACTTCTCAAACACAAGTCTAATGTGGAGCAAATGTTCTTCTTTGGATTTGGAGTAAAAGGTTACATCATCTAGATAAATGACTATAAATTTTCCAGTCTCATCCACAAAGGAAATATCCATTTCTCTTTGGAAAGTAGCTCTAGCGTTCATCAGACCGAAAGTCATCTTCACATACATGAAGGTACCCCAGGGTGTGGTAAACGTTGTCTTCTCTTGATCTTCCGGGTGGACCAGGACTTGGTTGTAACTAGAGAAACCGTCCAGTAAGGAGATCCTACTAGATCTGACCACCCTTTGTAAAATATGGTCCATTTTGGGTAAAGGGTAATTGTCTTTGAGGGAGAGTTTGTTAAAATTTCTGAAATCTATATAGAGCCTGATCTGGCCAGTTTTCTTCATGGTCGGAACTAGATTAGAAACCCATTTGGAAAACCTCAAGGGGACTATAATCTTGGCATCATACATCTTCTTGATTTCTTTCTCTATCAGAGGAAGAAACTTGGGATTAATTCTCCTAAGTTTATGTCTGAAAGGTTTATGTTCTTCTTTATGGGAATCTAGTGCTGTATGATGCTTGCATCATAGGATTTTAAGTCCTCATAGCCCCAGGTGAAAACATCTATATATTCCTTAAAAAGTTCAATGTATTTGCTTTTTTTCTTTGGTGGCAGTGATTTAGACATTTTTATCATTTTTGGGTTTTCTTCTGTTCTTGTGTTATAGTCTTCAACCTCTTTACCGCTAGCTTCAATTTTTTTTTTTTTGGCTACATCGTTAAAATCAAACAAGCTTTCCAATGGAACTAAACCTGTAGGTAACACATTATTTTTCAACTACAGGATACGAGAATCTACATCATTTTCATTGATTTCTTCAACATCTATTGTATTTACACTACCATTCTCAAAAATAGATTTGTTTACAACTTCTTCATCCTGTTCTAAATCTATGTTTGTACATTCAAAATCATTTTTACATTGCAGGAAATCTTCAATTTGATCATCATTTCTAAATACCCGCCAATATCTGATGTTGTCAGGAACGGTGGGTTTTCACTTCACCTCCATTGTGTACTTGTGAGTGGGACTAAAAGGGATTTTACAAGTAGCTGCTAACGTGGCTAGTTTGTCTGCAAGTATATTTTGTCCTGTAGGCATCACCTGCAAATCAACCTCAGTAGAGAATTAGAGAGCATCTAAAAAAGCATTTCCATAGGCTCTAATTCTGGGATGTTTTGTTTCATACTCACCTTTGATTTGCTTGATAATTAATTCAGAATCACCCCTTACCATTATCATCTTAGCACCAAATTTCTTCAATAATTTCAGGCCGAGCATTAAAGCCTCATACTCGGCTATGTTGTTAGTACATTGAAATTTCAATTTATAGGAATGATTCCTGGAGTACTTTGATATGTGGTTATGCATCCACACTCCGACTCCAGCTCCTTCTTTACTCACAACACCATCGAAGTCCATGCTCCAAAAGTCTGTTGGAAGTTCCTCATTTTCTTCAACCATGGGGTTTCTTACTTCGAAAATAGCTTTATCATCCTTTGGATTAGGTGCATCATCTTCCAGTTGTGTGATTTGTTCTTCAAGATCACCATCATTATATAGAATAAAAGAATCCATGTCAAAGTGTGTGGAATATAGTGGGTAATTGTGTGGCTTTTCCTGACTACTGACCATATACTTCATCAGTGTTTCTCTGTAAATTATTCTCTATTGACCGAAAACAGGAATGGTGGTGTAGGACATATCTAGCTTCAAGGTTCCTCTCAATTTAGCTCCCTAAGACCTTGATAATAACATACCATACTTGGGAGGAATATCTGTAATGATGATATCCATCACCAAACTCTTCATTGGGATTTGAGCCAAGGTGATGCATAGATCTTTAATAAGACCTATACATTTAACTTTGCTGGAGCCAAAAGAATGCAAATCTTTGTAGGGTCTGGTAACCTCGAGTCCCAACTTTTCCATCACGGCTTTCGGCATTAGAATTTGAGAGGCACCCGAATTCAGCATAGCATTGTGTAATATCAGATCATGGATGTTTAGGTTGATGTAGAAGGGGCCACGACACTATTATCAGTTTGACCATCAACTTCAGGACCAAACAGGAGCTCGGGTCGGTCATAGACAAGGTTTACTGTGTCAGAGTGGTGTACATATCCAACATTCAAGGCTTTAGTACCCATATCAGGTTTGATGCTTAAATATTTTATCACTTGAGACCTGTAGGAATTCTTGTTCATCAGCTCAGAGAGCGGAATAAGAATCTTTAATTTTGCTAGTTCCCCTTCAAGGATGAAAGGAGTGATGGTTTTGTTTAAGCTTTGTACTTCTGATTTATCGATAGGAATTTTGTGGGGTGCACCTATTTGAATGGTTGATGAAACTTCTGGCTGACTTGTTCTCTTAAGGATTTCTGGAGTTTTTTGTACAAGAGATTCAACGTCATTCTACCCAAGGACTTTCTTGAGAAGGTTTTCTAAGGTTTTCTTGGTTTCAACAACCTTCTTCGAAGAATTCTCATTAGTCTTCCTACTCCTCAGGTTATATTGCCTGTGAACCTCCATTATAGCATTCTCAAAGGCTTGTTGTTCTTTTTTCTCAGCTTCCTCATTCACCTTTGTTTACGAAAGGAGAAAGATTGTGTTAAATTAAATATTAGTTTATAATGGTCAATTAGAAATTAGACTTAAGAATTAATAAAGTCAAAGTCACTTTAGGTTAATTTATTTTCTTTTAGGTCAGATATTTGCTTTTAGGTTATATTTTAACTTTATCCCACATTCATAAAGTGGTTTGACTCTACTTGATTGTAACCTATATAAGAAAGATATTTTCTCTCTTATTTCATTGATTGAATAAAGACAGATAACCTTATTCAAGTTATCTTGGTTTCTGTGTGTTCTCGATTTCCCTTACATGGTATCAGAGTGAGGTTAGTGCCACAGAGTCTAGGAGTGCGTGAAGACCTAGGGACTGATGTCGGCAGTGATGGATCGAGGGATCGCCGACATAGCACACTCAAGGAGCTGAAAGGGTTTCGGATCAACCAGAGCCAGGTTCATTTGATTTTTCAGTTTTAAAAGCCAGATTGGTCTGTTCTTACCCAGATTGGTGCCCAGATTCGAAGATATGGTGTTTTGTTTACTGATAATTTCTTGAGTTAGAAGATTTGAGGAGAAATTGATTGATTTGGAGTTGGTTGAGGGAAGATTGCAGGTATTTTTCCATTATTTATCTGCTAAGTTCAGTATTTTATGATCATCTATGGCTACATTGACCAACATCATGTTGCAAGGCAACCAAAAGTTCTCTGGGAAGAACTACAATACCTGGAAGCAACACATGTTGGCCATTTTTGCATACTGGTGCCTGTGAAATGTTGTTATGGGCACAATTCCTCGTCCCACAATTGCAGGTAAAGACCAGGACAAGTTTGATGGCCAAGACAGAGAGGCCGTGATGCTGATCAAATTTTCCATGACAGATGAGATGATACCTGAGGTTCAAAATGGGAAGACTGCTGCAGTGATCTGGAAACAGTTGAAAGAGACCCATGAGATTTCAAATAAGGTTCGAGCATTATTTTTAAAGAATATGTTGTTCTTGATCAAGATGAGTGAGGGTGCCTCTCTCCAAGAGAACTTACTCAAGATCAAGGACATCTGAGAGCAGTTGGAGGCCATTGGTTAGAATATGGCAGAAGAGGACATGGTGGTGATCACGCCGAACAGCTTGCCAGGTTCCTACGAGCACTTCATTGAGACCCTAAACATCACAGCTACAGACATTGACCTAAAGTTTGGAGAACTATCCAATAAGCTCTTGCAGCAGGATAGGTGGAAGAAGTAGTTTGGAAGTAGCAGTGAGACAAAGGGTTCAGAGCTGGCCTTTGCAGCCAAAGCTAAAGGCAAAGGCAAATGAACAAGGAAACTTGGTCCAGGCAATGATGAGGATGCCACCAAAATCCTGAAGACCATCACTTGTAATTATTGTGGAAAGACTAGCCATATGAAGAAGCACTGCAGAAAGCAGTTGGTAGATCAGAAGCACAACCACGGAGGGTCTCAACAGAAGGCCCATGTCACAGAGCACACAGAGGAGAAGAATGAAGCCTTCTATGCCTTTATGGGTTGTACACAAGCAAATCAGTCGAATTCATCTGCTTGGTTTGTTGATTCAGGCGCATCCAAGCATTTCACCAATCAAAAATATTGGTTCACAGAGTTTACACCTAGTCCATCCAAAGACTCAGTGATCTTCGGTGGAGGCGAGGAGTATAATATAGTTGGCAAGGGGAATTTTCAGATTTCCTTCGGAGGAAAGATGATTATGTTTCTCAACGTCTACTATGTTCCAAGTATGGAGCTTAATCTTCTCTCAGTTAGTCATATTATGAGGCACTCTCCTCACTTGGATGTCAACTTTAGCAATCACAAGTGCTATATCATTGACAAGAATACCAAGAAGATCATTAATCTTGGTGTGGAGGACCATGTTTTGTTCATATTGGTGGATATTGGGTAGGGCAAAGAGCATGCACTGGCAACGAAGAGTGAATCAGACATCTGCACACTATGGCATCAGAGTTATGGGCACCTCAATTTTAACTACCTCTCTTAGTTGGCACGAGAGAAATTGGTAGATGGACTTCAATGAACACGACATCAATCACTGGTGCTAGGTATTTCCTTCTGTTTGTTGATGATTTCAGTAGGAAAATGTGGGTGTATTTTTTGAAGTTGAAGTCTGACGTGTTTAAAGAATTTCAAAACTTTAAAGTATTAGTCGAGAATGAGTTAGGTTGTCATATTACCTCTCTTAGATCTAATAATGGTGGAGAATTCTGCTACAAAGAATTCAATAATTTTTGTGCTAAACATGGGATCAAGAGACAATACACCACACCCTATACTCTACAATAGAATGGGGTGGTTGAAAGGTGAAACCTCACTATCACAGATATGTCCAAATGTATTTTTTAGAACAGGTGTGTTCCTAACAGGTTTTGGGCAAAGGCAATGTTCATAGCAGTGTACTTGCTGAATAGATCTCCAACGATGGTGGTAAAGTAGGAGACTCCAGAGGAAGCATGGTCTGGAAGAAAGCCCAAAGTAAGTCACTTGAAGGTCTTTGGTTCTACTACTTACACTTGGATTCTAGCTATGAAACGAACCAAGTTAGATCTGAACAGTAAGAAGATGATGCTTATAGGGTACAATGACACCCATAAAGCTTATAGATTAGTTGATGTTGACACTGATAAGGTGAGATTTAGCATAGATGTTGTTGTTGATGAGGAGGTTGGACCCTTTCATACTCCTCCCGCGTTCAAAGTTACTGAGAAACCAGAAGTCATTGAAGATTCAGGTGTCAAGCTTCCGATAGCTCCACCTGAAGGGGGG
Source organism: Picea engelmannii (assembly GCA_009831015.1). NCBI lineage: Eukaryota > Viridiplantae > Streptophyta > Pinopsida > Pinales > Pinaceae > Picea > Picea engelmannii. The sequence goes on along the minus strand of ML786483.1, from coordinate 278,512 downwards.
AAAGATTCTGAGTATGATGATGAGGAGTCAGAAAAGTATGAGTCTCCTAGGTCAGTTAGATCAGTACATTCTAAAGCAGGAAGCCCAAGTCATGATGGCTATACTGACTTGGAAGCCAGGGATTCCAAAATACCCAAGTGGTGGCACAACACCATTCGAGATGTTTGGATAGGAGAGATGATAGAGGGAAGAGTAAACAATAGACTGGCACAATCAAATTTTCTCTTATGGCCAATATTCAGGGGATCTATGAGCCTCAGGTATTCAAGGAAGCAAAAGGAAGACCTGAATGGGAAAAGGCCATGGAGGTTGAACATGAAAGTTTGATGAAAAATAAGACTTGGGATCTCATAGCTCTTCCATCAGGGAAGAAACCCATTGGATGCAAATGGGTGTACAAGGTCAAGTACAAGGCAGATGGTACACTTGACAAGTACAAAGCACAGTTAGTTGTGAAATGATTCTCTCAGCAAGAAGGCATTGACTATGAGGAGACTTTTTCTCCTACCACGAAGATGAGCATTATTCGTCTTGTTCTTGCCATGCCAGCACAGTGAGGCTGGAAGGTCCACCAGATGGACATGAAAAGTGCCTTCCTCAATGGAGATTTGAAGGAAGTGGTATACATGTGCCAACTAGAGGGGTTTCAGGTTGCAGGGAAGGAGCATATAGTTTTCAAACTAAAGAAGGCTCTATATGGTCTGAAACAGGCACCGATGGTGTGGTACATCAAGATTGACAGGTATTTGGTTCAGCAAGGGTTCCAGCAGAGTTCTTCAGATTCCAACTTATATGTCAAAAGAGTTGGTAATGAGATCATTCTTCTAGTTGTTTATGTAGATGATATCATTATTATAGGTAGTGAGGAAGATGCAATTAGATGGATCAAATCCAACATGAGCAGAGAATTTGACAGGACAGATCTAGGCCTCCTACACTATTGGCTGGGTGTAGAAGTTTGGAAAACAGGGAGAAACATTTTTTTCTCACAAGAAAAGTATGCCAGGAGTTTGTTGGATAAGTTCAGGATGGAGGATTGAAAAATCTCCTCTAAACCTATGGATAAAGGGCTGAAACTTTCAGCCAAGACTGACTCAAAGGCAGTCAGTGAGTCACTATACAGACAACTAGTAGGTAGCTAGATATATCTTTCAACCACTAGAGCTGATTTGAGTTTCGCTGTGAGCTTCATTTCTATATGTATGACAACGTTGAATGTAGAGCACTAGAAAGAAGCGAAGTGAGTGCTGAGATATGTGAAAGGGACACTTGAATTTTCTATTCTGTACAGCAGTAGCAAAGACCCGAGGTTGTGTGGGTATACAGATTCAGATTGGGCAGGTTTTGTTGATGACAGAAAATCCACTTCTGGATATGTCTTCATCCTTGGCACAGGTGCAGTCACATGGACCAGCAAGAAACAACATGCAGTCGCCCTTTCATCGACATAAGTAGAGTATCGAGGAGCATTGAAAGGTGCATGCGAGGCAGTTTGGCTCAGGAGGATGTTATCAGATATGAAGATGTAACAGAGAGAACCTAAACCCTTGTTCCGTGACAATCAAGGGGTAATGAAACTTTCCAAGAATCTAGTCTTCCACGAGCGTACCAAACATGTTGATACACATTGTCACTTCATCAGACAACTTGTAGAAGATGGAACTATTTAGCTGCAGTATTGTCCTATAGAGGATCAAACTGCAGACATTTTCACCAACTCTTTAGGTCCCGAAAAACATGTAAAATTTTGAAAGAAACTTGGTGTAGTGAGTAGATTGGCCATTAAGGGAGGGTGTTAAATTAAATAATAGTTTATAATGGTCAATTAGAAATTAGACTTAGGCATTAATAAATTCAAAGTGACTTTAGGTTAATTTATTTTCTTTTAGGTCAGATATTTTCTTTTAGGTTATATTTTCACTTTATCCCACATTCATAAAGTGGTTTGACTCTACTTGATTGTAACCTATAGAAGATATCTATTTGCTCTCCTACTTCATTTATTGAATAAAGACAAATAACCTTATTCAAGCTATCTTGGTTTTTGTGTGTGCTCGATTTTCGTTACAGATTTCATGTTCTTCTTGTGTGAGGAAAATAGACTCATGATCATGATCATGATCACCCATTAGATTTATATGAGAATCATCAAACTCCTCAATAACTTCATCCCCATCATTAGCATAGTTTTCCTGTAGAGGTGGTCTAATCTGCTCGTCAGGTCCCCATTGTTCCCGTTGATCCCTAGGATCTCTTTGTCTAATCTGGGGTGGATTTCTCCTAAAGTTTGGGTTTTTTATTTGAGGGGAAGCTTGGTTCTCCCTAGGTAGGTTCCTATCAATTATGGTGAGTCTCTCCATCATTTTCTCCATATCTCTGGCTAGAGAATCTAATTTGGCATCAGATGAGGAAGTAGAAGGTTATTCCTTGATATAGACCCTCTTTTCTGTTCTCTGCCTGGCCCTTCTGGCCAAAAGATTTGCTTCTACACTGACGAAACTTTTTTGCATGTCTTCTAGAGTTGTTGCATTTCTTTCCCTTAATTGATACAACATGTCAGTGTCAAAACCATCAGGGAACTTTATTAATGCCAAACCTTGTGGTGGTTTAATTTTAGTCGGGATAGCATTGTATAGATTGTTGAAATGAGTGTAGTAATACTGCACTATTTCTCCTTGGTTCCTTTTGATGTTCTCATACTCTGACATGATTTGGAGAGGATTTTTCTTTACCTCCCACCGGTCTAGGAAAGTTTTATGGAAAACAATAATGTCAGTAATGGTAGCAGCATGTAAAGTTTTGAACCAATTTTTCACATCTCTAATTAGGCTTTGTGCGAATAATCTCATCTGCACATCAACTTTGTCTACTTCTTTCAAGTCAAAGTAATCGTTCATTTTGTCAACATGTTGTTGCACATTCAAGGGGTTAGTACTATTGAACTGTGGAAGTCTAGTTTGATAATCTTGGGGCATGTCATGTAAAGGAGAAACCAATACCATCGGAGCATATCTTGCCACCATGATTGATGGAGGAGGTTGAACAACAACCTATGTGACAGGAGAGGAAATGCCTGAAGATATAGAGGATGAAGGGCTTGGAGGAATGGAGTGACCTGGTGTAATTTTAGCAGAAACTGCAACGATGGTTAAAACAGGAAGTTCGACGAACTGCTGAAGATGGAGCTTGTCTAAGGCCTGACCAAGATTTGCGACTAGGTCTTCGAGCTTATCAGTATTGGAGTGAAAAAGTTGCTCAACTTTATCTCTAGGAGAAAGTATCTCAGGGGTCCTGGGCTGAAAAACGGTTTGGTCTAAGACCGTTTCACTGACAAAACTGTCATATTTTGTCCTGAAAAGACTTGTTCGAAAGGGTATCTCAGACTCAAGGTCTGGAAGAACAAATAACTTTTTTGGGATGGAAAAAGACCTTGGAAGTGGGTTGTTACTCCTCAAAATTTCTGCAGTGCTTTTCTTCCTGAGTAGTCTTTCAGGATTATCTATTACTTTTGCAGCTTCTGGGTCAGGATGAGATCTAGTAGAAGTTATTTTGGGAGCCAGAACTGTTGATTTTATTCTACCTTTGGATATTTTGGTTATTATGCACAAACTTTAACAACCTATGAACATTATTTCTAGGTAAAGGTTAGGGTTTGTGTTTTTTTCTAGAAATAAAGTCATGTTTGTTCTAGGGGAAAGAAAAAAAGGGGTGGAAAGTTTGTTTCAGTTCTTCCCCAGTATGGTCGCCATTTATGTTATCACTCTGTAAATTCCCATAGGTTGTTATGAGATAAGAAGAAACTTATCAAAGGTAACCTTAACCAACTGCTTCGAAACTGGAAGCTAGCTCTAGCAGTTTTAGAGAGGGATCTCTCTGTGAGTTCTAGATTCGTTTGAGTGTTCAAAGATTTTGGGCTAGTTAGAAAGAATATAACCGAGTTGTTTGTATTGTTTTTGAATGAAGTGGTTGAATATCAATTACGCTTCCCTTGGGCTATGGGGTCTGTTTTTAAAAGATAGAAGTTAAAGACAATGCTACAAGATTCGTTTCACAGGGTGAGATAGTGCTAATGTTGGATTCTTTAGAAATAAAAATGGTGTATTGCTGAAAAGGCGAGATATCAGTTAAAACAAAAAAGCATTTAAGAATTTATTTCTTATAACATCAGAGGAAAAAAAATTAAATTTTTAAAAGATTAAGAACATAGTACAAAATGGTAAATTTTGCAACTTTAACTTCCTTTAAAGATTAGATTTTAGAAAGACAATATAATAACTGAGAAAGAAAAAACTTGAACGTAGACAGGGGGAACTTCACCAACAATGGACACCCAGTAATCCTGTGAAACTTCGCTTTGTATTACTGGAATAACTTCTTGATAAAAATTACAACAACTAGAGCATGCTCGGGCATAAAGATAAATAGCCCTTCCTACTTCTAAGTGAAATATATTTATAGTAAAAGTTACAACGACCCTGTCATTAATGATCGGGACATGAAAGAGTCTGAGTCTAACTAACTAATATAACAAGATGTAGAAATGTAGTAACTGATGATGATGTGTTGAAAATCTCATGCTGATTTTAGGGAAGACCGTTGTTGAGTCATTCGGATGACTTAAAATGTACTGGACACTGAGTTGGACGCTGAGATGGATGTTGAGATGGATGATGCTTTACCTTTACTGAATACAATCACACAGCTCATCCCATATCTATGTTCTTGGGATGGTAACTTTCAATAACTGGCAGTAAACTTCATCCATCTCGGTGTATTTAGAAAAAGTTGACTTGATGATGAAGACATACTTGATCTCGTGCTGAATGATGAGGTCATGCTGCAAAGTCTCCAAGAATGCTTTTCTCGTGATGCTGCCCTGTATCCTTGAAAACTTGGAACTGTCTTTGGCCACGATGGCAATCCTTTGCTTGTAATCGGATAGAGTCATTAGTTTATCATTTAGGAAACGTAGATTAGGAAGACCCTTTTTCTGTAAGGCTTCAATATTGCTAAAAAATCTTTGAACTCCAATGTCCATGTTCTGAGCCTTTTCCTCCAACTGTAACATCAATCCCCTTTTAGTAAATACTCTTTTTACCTTGAGGATAGTCTCTGTTCTATCTTCGACTTTCAATTCTTCTAGCTCTTCTTTGGTTTTGCAGTTCAAAAACTTGATGATCTCGTTCGCCACTGAGGGCATCTCACCCAGCTCTATTCTTATCATGTCAATGGCTTGCCTACTCTTTAACACCATATCATGTTGCTCTAACATGTTTTGCACCATGGGCCAAATTTCATTTATGTATTTTGCAATATCTGTCCATATGTTTTCCTTAGCCTCTGCTATTGTCTTGCCTACTAGCATTTGTTTCTGGAGTTGTTGTATTTCATGCTTGAGTTTCTCTGACACCAGTCTCTCAACATTGTATCTTGTTTAGAAAGAAGACTTGAGTTCATGTAGATTTTAAATCTCTATTTTCAACCTATTGATATTTGTTCCCTGCAGAGTCATTTCCTCCATGGATTTTGCTAACTCCACAGTTATTTCCAATGCTGTCAATGGGGATGCTGATGGAATTTATGCTATAGTGGTTGTTGGAATTGTTGTTGTACTCACTTATGCAATGGGAACTGCACTCAATGGAATGACTTCCATTGGTGTCATTTTTTCCTTTTCTTTCAATAATTTTTCCAACTCTATCTCCATTTCTCTGAGCTGTGCATTCTGCTGCATGATAAGCTTCAACAATTCTTCTTTCTCATTTTCTTCTTCGGCTACCTCTTTATCTTGTGAATCCTCTGTTGATGGCAATTTCAATTGTTTTCTCAAAGATGCAATGTCATCATTATTTTTCTTCAACATTTCCTCTGCTACTTTAACATTCAAGGGATCATACCCGATCTTGAGCACCAACTCCTCTAAGAATTTTATTCTATTATCCTTTGCAAAAGAGGATATCTTCTCCAACTTCAATTGGGTCTGAACATTGCTTAAAGAAACTTGTAACTTTGATGTTGTAGCGGAAGCATGTGCTAATGTGGAGAAAACCATTTCTCTAGTATGTCTGTGCCATTCCATCTGATCAACTAGATGTACTTGTTTGGTGTCAAAAACAATAGTTGACCTCTTGTAATCAGTGATTTATTTGGGTTGAGGCACTTGTGCTTGCAGAAATGCAAGATGCATTCTTCCTTTCTCTGTGTCAAATGCTGACAATAGTTTGTGATGTTCTGTGGAAGTTTTCTTCCAAAACTGAAAGTAGGTGTTATTGGTAAATTTTTGGTTCTTCTTTTTAATCGTTTGATATTTTTCAAAAATGATTAGGGGTACAAAACCTTGTGAAGTTTGGGTAGTGGCAACTATTTCTGTCTTCTTCTTCTTCAAAGAATTTGACACCACCTACTATCTTCTCTCAATCACTATGGCAGAGTAGGGATCTTCCTCACCAGACATGTGAGTAGCATGAGTGGTTTTGGGTTTCTTGTTGTATACCCAAAATTCTTCTGCCGATACCTCAGTGATTGAAGGTGAATCATCCTTTCTTGTTCTTTCTTCCTTGGGTTCCCTTGGAGTGGTAGTTAGTGAGATAGATACTGAAAGAGATTCCTGTGGCTCTGTATATACCAGAGTATTTACTTCCCATTCTGTCTGGTTCACATATTTTTTGATTTCTGGCTTGAGGGTGTGATCATAGGGTGAACTTTTGTTCTTGGACCTAATCTTTGCAATAATCCCACTAGGGTCATATCTCCAAATAAAACTAGTGCTGAATTTCATCTCCTTCAATAATTTGTTTTCCTCTTCCCCAACAGCTCGACTGTTGCAGATAAATGGGCATATTTGTCCTTTGATCCACATCTGTTGTTTTTTCTTCAGAGACATAAAATGGATGTCATCTGAGTTTATCATCTACGAACATATTCCAGTGCGAATATTCGAATAGGCACATACTTAGGAAACTTGTATGGAGCTAGTTCGCACCCATACACTCTGATTTCTGTGTGATTTTGGTATAGAAACCAATCTCCAGTATTTGCCATATCTGAAAGGTGTAGAACTCTTTGAATTTCTTCATTTATTCTCGGCTCAGGTCTTCCACTAAGAATGCCTACAACTAGATGATAAAACAATTCAATGAATTGTTTAAAAGTGAACTCAATGGAGTTTCTCCTGAGCAGTGACATCCATAATGTGACTTCTTGAGGTTTTCCTTCCTTGTCCATCTTTTTCATTGAGAAAGAGAACCTATCCACTTGAAAAAAGATGAACATGTAAGCCAGGATGGATGAGTACCAGAACATGCCCTCTATGGTGAACTGTGAAAACTGCTCATGAATGTTCTCCACCAGGAAAGTGTTGTAGTCGAACTGAGTGGTGGATTTTTCCTCGGTAGAGAAAATTGACAGAAAACCCAATATAGGCTCATCCACCCATGCATCTGAAAAATAACCAAGCAGAAAACAAAGTGATGAAATGACTTGGTTTCCCTTTTCTAAGAACAAGGAGGAAGGATAGGGGGGATTTGATTTGGGGAACTGAGCATCCCGTGGGAGGAAAAATTCAAATATCTGGGCTCTTTGAGGAAAATATAATTTCTGGTATAACTCTATTATGATTTTGAGATTGAATGGAGAGGCAGATTCATTTCTGGGGATATACATCATCTGATCAGTGGCCTCTGGCATGATAAAGAACATAGTTTCTCCTGATGATGAGACTATGGCTCTCTAGTTGGGAAGGTAATGATCCTAGAATTTGAGGGAAAATTCAAGTAAATGATGGACCTCGGGGAAAAGATATAAAGGAAGATTGGACTCCCAGAGCCCGATTTCATCACTCTGATCTAATAAAGTGTCTTTGAGCCATGACTGCAAATCTGTGAAGTCAACTTCACACCTTGTGTCGGATATCATATGATCTTTGTCGGCCAATGGGATCTTGTTGAGGTCGACCGGAGGTGGGAGGAAAGGATTTTCCCCAACTTCTTCTTTCTTGGATTTTGGCCCCATTGCTGTGAAGAGTACCTGCAATTCCAACAAAATGTTAGTGGTAATGGCTGTGGCTAGATGAGACATTGCAGATGTGGAGAAAAATGAATCTCTTGATACATAGGGAATGTGAATGGAATGGGAGGTGACCGAAACAGGTTTGAATTTGAGTGGATGGGTATCCATTTGGGCGAACAAGGACAGGTCAGATGGAAAATGGGTATGTTGCCAGTCATAAATGGCCAACAGGTCATTTAGAGCATGAGAGTGTAGGATGAAGGATGTCTAAAGTGTACCTCTGGTTGATGTGTGCACTGGTGATTGGAAGGAGAACGGGAAAGATATGGCCTGTAACGGTTATATGGATGCGACATGATGACGGGGTCATGACGTGGAACTTGCAGAGGGTGGTGGTGAATTGTAACACTGATAGGCGGTAAATGTTTGGAGAGGGGGATTTTGATCGCAATAAGGTGATGTCGCGTTGCAATGGGGCCCACCTGGATTTGTTTCATTCTGGACCCCCCCCCTTCAGTTAAAGGTAGAACTATCGAGGAGGTTTGAGATTCCTTTTTGACGACTGAACTGGGCAAAGTTAGATCAACCATTGATCTGGGCGCATTGTTTAACATCATGTTGGACCCCCACCCCCCCTCTGTTAAAAGCATAATGGTCAAGGGGGTATGGAATATTATGTGGACCGTCCAATTGCACACTAGTGGGATGGCCATAGATATGAGCACACATCTTAAACATCTTTTCAGACCCCCCCAGATCGTTAAAGGTCGAATGATCAGGGGATCCAAAATCTTTTCAGAGCCATAGATCTGGGCGCTCACCGCTCATTCATGAATCTAGGACCGATATTTAATTTTCCAGGGCACGATTCAACATATGGTGTGGAACTTAGGATTAAATGACTTTTTATGGGTTTTTTCACTGCTTTCTTCTGCTCTTTGTCACCATGAGGTTAGAGAAACACTTCATCATCCAAAATCTTTGCATTTTTCATCAATCATCATACATATTTATTGAAAATAAGTTGTTTAACCTATGTCCTAACCTACATCATTTGCACCTTTAGCCCATCTTAGACTGTTGGACTAAAAAAATACTCTACCTAGGGGCTATTTGACCAAGATTAGGCTGTTTGAATAAATTTATTCACTAACTAACCTATCATCTTGACTAAGATTAGACAATTTAGTCAAGCTTATTCACTAAGCCTATCAACATCAATTTAAAAGGACTTGGCCATGCTTAGACTGTATGGATCAAGCCATTGTTATTACATGGGGCTTTATTTAATTTTTTTTATGCCCTCTTTTTTTCTTTTCTTTATCTTTCTTTTCTTTTTTCTTTCTTCTTCAGGATGTAGTAATCTTTGCAAATCAAAAACACTAAAGGGAACAAAAATACAATCAACAGTTGATCCTAGAAATTATAAGGTTATAATAGAGTCTAAAATGGATTTTTGACTATGGAGCTCTTAATGGCTATAACCCTCAACAACCTAATTGGAATTTTTTAATCGAGGGTTTGCAAACCCTAAGACTATAGTGTGAACCATACTTCTCACCATTCTTCCACATTCCACATTCAACATTTCTTATTAATGCAAAATGTAGAGGTCTTTCACATTGGTTTAGGATTCTGCATCATGACACTCCACCTCCCACATTCCCTTGAAACTTCACCTCCCGCACTCCATATGCGCTACTTTGTTGGTATGTGGAATGTAAAATCCCAAGAACAATTCCAAATTCCCCTCACCTTCACATTCTCACATTCTTAAACACTTTGTAAGTGAGGAACTAGAGGATAATCTTAGATTGAAGAGAAGAATAGTTGAGTTGCAAGTTGCATTGAATATCGAGCCCTTATTTACACAACCATTGGCCATTAAAGGAACTAAATAGAATATGAAGAAGACTTCCAAGAAGTCTACTAAGGAAAATGTATCCCAATAAGTAATATGTGGATTTAGAAAGACTGCTTTTTTATTTGAGCTCKAGGAGTTGGTAAATAAATCTTCCTTTCTTATTTGAAGGATTCTTTATTTGAAAGAATATTTCAAACTTTAAATTTAGGACATGAATTTCAATGAGAAATATGTATAAAATTTAACTATAAAATTAATTGATATGAATGAGCACAAGAGCTACAAAGATAATCTTCCGTCACACAAGATGTTGAAGTGGATAAGTGATGGTTGGGATTGTTATATTGATATTCTACAATAATTAATACCAACATGCAAAGTGTTTTAGGAGAGGAGAAGACAAATATTATTTAAGTTATTTGACTCTATAAAAGGGTTAGAGGGGCCCTACATTATGAAATATGACAAATTTTTTACTAAAGAAGAGTTTGAAGCAGGATTAAAAGTTGCCAAGATATCCTTGGGAGAAGAATTTGATGGCCTTACAAGCTTTCCTAGGGCAGAGATATTTATATGCACCACTAAATTTGTATTAGACAATTTCAAGCATACCACTATTGTTTGGGAGAAAATGCACCTGCAATTATATTAATTTTTTGTACTTTAAATTTTTCCTTTTTGATGCCTTTTACGAAACTAAACTACATCCCTTTTATGTTGAAACTTTGAGTGGGATTGAAAGTGAAATGTTTTCACTTAGAGTAAGGGTAGAAACTATTATATTAAAGTTTTGGTCAATAAATCTATAGAAGTATCCTCAAAATCCTCTTGAAGTAGTTATGACAATTAGGTTTAATGAAGCAATCATGGCATTATGAAGTTTCATTTAATCAAAGTTCTTGGAAAGGAGAAGAGTACATATTCCAACAATTTTTCCTCCTCTCAATTTTGTAAGATCCCTCTATGACTTTCCATTACTTTATGTCTCCTTCTTGAGTTTTACCTTGCATTTTTCATATGTGATTGCACAATGAAAACTAGGTAATGACTAAATTTCCTCCTTTTATGTCTTTAGGATTTCCCTATTGTTCTAGGTGCATATGAGTCCCATCCTAGCTCTTGAAAGAAAATACATTTGATTTATCATTTATTTGTTTAAGTATTAGTCATAGGATTTTTGTTAAGGATTTTGTTCACATTTGGGAACTTTTTGTTTGAATTCAACTCTACAGATAACTATTTAAGTGCCATTTAAGTAAATCTCATCTATGGTCTTCACCTCAAATATAGTAAGTCAACAAGGTGAAGCCCCTGTGATCCTTATGACTATTCAAGATGTGTATGGTGGTCTCTATAATCATAATAGTTTACTATATTAGAAATGATGACAATTGATTCAATGTTGTATAGGTGTACTAAGTGAACTATGACATTTGCATGGTATTTTTAAAATTTGTGTCATTTTGCAGTATTGCACACATAATAATCTATCAAGAAATTATTTCTTTGCTTAAAACCTCTTGCTCCTTCCCATAGCTAGTTTTCATCGAAGTTGAATTTCTTGCATTTCATTTTCCTCTTGCATGGTTTAAAGAGTTGAGTCAAAATTCCATCAGTTTCATGACCACTCCTTTCAGTAACAACAACCTAAAATCAAGCGCTAATTAAAATTTATCTAGAAACTTTTCTAGGGCTCTTCGAACACATCTTAGCTTAGGTGTAGAGATTTGGAATAGGATTGTGAGAATAACTTTCCAAAGCTGCTAAACAAACATAAAGCCTTGAGTTAGGGAGTGAAATCTAGTTTCTATATCATTGACTTTGGGAAGCCCTTCTAACACAAGGGTCAATCACAAGGTCGCATTGGAGCCCTCAGAGTAATAAACCCTGCTTTGTTGGTCTTGGTGTCAACTGTCGATTGTCCCCCCTCTACTTTGGTATAGTAGGTGGTACCATAGAGGCCATAATCTTTTAGACTTCTTACACAAGGTGACAACACAGGGAAGGTGGTGTTGTACATGGGATCGATGTTGGCTAGTTTCACTCGGACTCCTTGGAGGGTTTCCCACTGCTCGGTGAGGTAACTTGCACCAAGGCATTAGTTCATTAAGCAGGTTGTCAATGTAACTTTACCACCCGCTGAAATTCAGCCCCTTCACGCATTGATTTTGCGATGTTGGATTCCATCACCAACTAGCACTTCTTTTGCATGCTTGACTCCTAGATTAATTAGCGTGTCTTGATTTTTCTCCTTAGATGGCCTTAGGATTGAGTTTGTGTCTAATGGCATTAGTTTCGGGTTAATTCCTCATTTGATCGATACAAAATATGGATACAATTAAAATAAAAGGTAATAAATAGCTCATACCTAACTTACATCTTATAATTCTCCAACATTGTTCTTTGCACTTAGTGCAACAAACACCAAATGGAATGGTTTACAGAAGGTCAATGGAGAATGTTATTGGAAAATTCAAAATGTTATCATAAACCCACATCTCACATATTTGTACATGAACCATTGATTCACAATATTTCATCAAGAGGTCCGGAAGAAATGCCTCCATGCAAAATTGTCCACATTAGAATTGTCCGTGTCCTTGATCGAAATATATAAAATTCCCTTGAAGATATGTTAGTGCATGTCCTTCCTATATAGGATGATCCCATTATGGAATTAGTGGTCAAAGACTACTTTTATCCCCCCTCTATCTGGTAAATGCTACTTCTTATACTAGCCTTCCCCTACAATAGAGAGTGTTGTGTCCCTTTTCTCGAAAATAAGTGAGGCTACTCTTCTTTCTCCCAACATTCTCCCAACCTCTTAGATAGTAATACATGCAGCCTAAAAACTATCGTTTAGGGAAACTAGAATCCAATCATGAACCGGGATTGAGGGGTGCGAACTGGAAGTGAGGGGTGCTCTAGCTAAAATCCTATGCTAGCAATCCAACAAAGACGACGATTCCTCAATCCCCTCTCAGGGCATAAAAGACTAACAGAGAAAAAATTTTGAGTTCTGTGAGATGATGTAAGCTTGTTTAGGCATGGAATAGGTGACCAAATTATCCATTTTCTCCCGAGGCATGGTTTTGTAAATTGGCCTCTAAACCCAAATGTTGCATTACTTCTTACTGAGCAAAGCACTAGTTATCAAAATTGATGAAAAAAACTACTTCTGAGGGGTTGGAACCGAGAGTGAGGGGTACTCTAGCTGAAATCCTATCCCAGGAATACATCGGAGTCAACAATTCCTCAATCTGTGTCTCAATTTTTGTTTTATGCTCAGTTGCAAGTCGCATCCCAAACCATTTCGGGGACTCTTGGCAATTCCTCCTTCGGGCATAAAATCCTAATGGAGTAGCATTTTTGAGCTCCATGATATTCTACATGTTTTTTTAGGCATGGAATAGGTGACCAAATTGTCCATCCACTCCCGAGGCATGGTTTCATAAATTGGACCCCTAAATCCAAATGTTGCATTGCTTCTTCTTGAGCAAAACACTAGTTATCGAAATCGATGAAAAAAACAACTTCTGAGGGGTTGGAATCGAGAGTGAGGGGTGTTATAGCTAAAATCCTATGCCAGGAATCCAACAGAGATGACGGTTCTTCAATCCGAGTCACGGTTTTCTCTTTATGCCCAGTTTCAGGTCGCATCCCAAACCATTTCGGGGACTCTTGTCCAATTCTCTCTCAGGGCATAAAAGACTAACATAGCAACATTTTTGAGTTTCGTTAGATGTTTCAAGATTGTTTAGGTGTGGAATAGGTGACTATATTTTCCATCTGCTCCCAAGGAAGTGTTTCATAAATTGGACCCCTTAATCCAAATGTTGGTTTGCTTCAAACTGAGAAAAACACTAGTTCTCGAAATCAATGAGTAAAGCAACTTCTGAGGCATGTCACCCAAGAGTGAGGGGTGCTCTAGCTGAAATCATATCCCAGGAATCCATAGGAGTTGATGGTTCCTCAATCCGAGTCTCATTTTTCATTTTATGCCCAGTTGCAATTTGCATCCCAAACCATTTCTGGGACTCATGGCAATTCCTCCTCTGGGCATAAAAGCCTAACAGAGCATCATTTTTTAGCTATATGAGATTTTGCATGCTTATTTAGGCATGGAATAGTTGACCACATTGTCCATCCTCTCCATAGGCATGGTTTTGTAAATTGGACCCCTATATCCAAATGTTGCATTGCTTGTTACTGAGCAAAGCACTAGTTATAAAAATCGATGAAAAAAACAACTTCCAAGGGGTTGGAACTGGGAGAGAGGGGTGGTCTAGCTAAAATCCTATGCCAGGAATCCAACGAAGATGAAGGTTCCTCAATCCGAGTCTCGATTTTTGTTTTATGACCAATTGCAAGTCACATCCCAAACAATTTCGGGGACTCTTGGCCAATTTCTCCCAAGGGCATAAAAAATAACTAAATTCTACATGTCTCTGTCAACTAACTACTATATCTTATTGCCTTGAAAAAAGACTGCACCAATTTCAACTGCACATTGAGTTTAACAACCACTACTTCCTACATAAAAATGTGGGTTGCACTATTGTTAACCATTTCCATAAATAAGTTATTCTTCAACTTGGATTGAACAAAACTAATATTTGTATAGTTCTACTCTTGGCTTGAACAAAACTAATATTTGTATAGTTCTACTCTTGTCTTGAACAAAACTAATATTTGTATAGTTCTACTCTTGTCTTTCCTTAGACATATTGCCAACTAAAACACCCAATATTTGCAACACACCAACTGATGGTTAGATTTCTTACTCAATAGCATTGACCCTCATCTTCAATGTAAATTTCTTATAATAATTCTAATTTTCACAAATCCAACAAAC
>ML786483.1:194860-238802 GCA_009831015.1 Picea engelmannii | reverse complement strand
TTGATATTCCCTTTGTATGGCTCTTTGGGATTCTTCCAGTAACACCATACCCCTCCTTTGTGCCTCTATTGCTTCCACTATTCTACTTTCGTCTCTGACCCTGAGAGCTTATTAAGATTTTTGATCCATTGTATCAACCTGATTGTCTAGGGACATCGCCTTAAACTTAGTCATATTCAAGTTGGCCCTTATTTGCAGTACTTCCTCCTAGTCCTCGGTGCCTTCAGTGAATATTTCATCTTCAAAATTATCGTGAGCATATGGCCAATAGGAGGATACCTACACCGCGTGCTGGGGAAATAATCCTATGGGATCATGCTTGTCAAAGAGACCTATATGGAACCAATACTCGAGCTGATTGAGCCCCTCTTCTTCACATGTGAAGTGTCTCTGAACATGTAAAATCCTATGTGGAAACAATAGGGAATGAAGGCTCTCTTCTTGTCTTTGACCAAGGAGGCATTGTATCCTTGCAAGATGGTCTGGTAGCAGATCGCCCCCAAAATGAGGTGATCTCAGACATGAACAGGGAGAAGGTGGGGTGCGTCAGTAGCTATGAACACTCTAATATAAGTTCTAGTTTCTTCGAAGTACTAGTGGTCAACTTTTTCTATCATCTTCTTTATCACCACCAAAATCCGAGGGAAATCTTTTATAAAAATGAGGAAGTAAACCCTGGCTAGGAACTCATCGCATATCAAAGCATATGATATATTATATCTATTTTCCCACAATATGATGAAATAAACATGTACATGCAATTCAGAAACATGCCAGATCAAATTCATACTTGCAAAAATGTTCCTTTGGCAAATTACATCCAACAAGTAGGATGCCATGTATAAAGTCGAAACCTCTCCTTCCTTTGGTGTCTGAGCCTGTGAAATATTTATGCTGATTTGTTTGGAGATAATGGCTCCCCAATTGAAGTTTCTCCCCGAAATTTCCATAGTGTATGGTAAGGGCATCCATGCCTTTGAAAATTTGGAGCAATCCTTCTCTCCATATAACTAATAGATTAATGTCATCAAATACATGTATGGCTCTAGGAGATTTACTATGTTGTACCAGTCGGTTATCATGTTTGTGAATTTATTGTCTTCATTCCACCATGAGGCTAGCAATCGGCTGGTATCATGGATCTTGTATAACTTGACCATGAAGTATGTGTTTAGCCTTTCCTTTAGGTTTATGTTCCTCTGTCGGAAGGAAAACACCAACACACTCACCTTATTCATTGTTGATGGTGCACTTTACCGTGTCGCCATGGTCAATTATCCATCCCATGGATTTGATGCAGGGAAGAACTTGGGTCTAGCTAGCCACCCTTTGCATATTTGACCTCTGAATGTTTGGAAACACCTCATCATCCAATATTTGGACATCTRGATTGTTCTAAGGCATGAACACAGGGTAGTCCTCCTGACTAATTTTGTTGTACATGTCACCCCAATGCGGGAGCACCACTTTATATCCTATGGTCACTTCTGTGTCACTGAACGCTGGAGACTAGATACACTTCTTCTTCGTGGACATGCATATAACAAATTTTGTCTTTGAGGTGAAATCCAACTCCCTTGCAGCACTCGACATAGATCCTTCCTCRACCTCTGGTGCTTTTAGCTTGGGYGTCCTTGGTGAGCGCCTGGTTGTCTGCTTTCTTGGAGGAATTTTCTCTCCCTTGCACAAGATTAACTTGGTTTAAATATTGGCTATAATCTCTTAGATTCCCTCTCTCACTCCTTTGACTACTCTGGGAAATAAAATATTTGTGCACATAATGGAACATTTGAATGTATTTGTAATTTCAAGGAGAGCATACTTACCTTGTCRCATCAATTCTTAAATTCAAGGTTGTAAATGCACCCTCCAAAATCCATCACTAAATACGAACCACGCTCAGGATTAAATGCAATGCAAACTGGCGGCACGAGAGAGGGTTACTTCGTAGTTCATCAGCGAATTCAAAATTCTATTGTTTGGATGGAGCACAAGATAGTAATGTGGGCTGAGAGAAACATTAATTGGTCTCTTAAATAACAAAATCCGATCTTATCCCCACCAAAAGTATCCCATCAAACTATTGAATATTCATATTTTTTAACATTGGTATGATCGACGTTGGAGGAAAACTTTAGGATATTGAAATGGAAACAAAGCATAGAGCTCCCAGGATCACCGATGTAGAATGTGGAAGGTTCGATGAAATCCCTTGTTGTATGATGTCCTATCAGCCTGCTAAGTGAATCGATGTCGATGCTTTTATTTAATGTTTTATTTTTTCTCTGATACCTTTATCCGAAAGCTCCGATGCCAACCCAAAAATCTGTACAATGCTAATGTGGAAATGCTAACTTGGAGATATGGACATGACATGGGGAACATCAAGATATGACAAAGGTAGAGCAGGTCACGTCGTACAAACTGCTTACATGAAAAAGAAACGTGGCAATTGATTTTGACCTTTTCATGGGAAACATTACTTCAGCATAGGTGATTTCTTCTAGACACAATTCTGGTTTCTAGACTATATCCTACAAATGTCGATGTCATAACGATGATCGACGATAGACGATCAATGAAGTTTTTTATTAAAGTGGATTTTTTCGCAGTTTCGTCTCTCAAATTCTGTCAATGCCGAAGATGTGTCAGCGATCAGAAATCGACGATGGCATTTTATTTCATTTGCGATTTACCTCTTGAAACTTGCCGATGTCGAAGAGTATTGGTGGTGTTAAAATACTATCTTATAGGACAAATTTCGTCGATCAACGATTGTGAAGAGTTTTAAACTGTGCATTTTTCGGGCCCATCACACATTGTTACTTAGAAAAATAAATCTGTCAAAACCAAACAAAAAGGCCGATGATAAAATTTAATGATATAAAAGAAATAAAAATCCATTCATCCATAATAGAGACTCTGACTTAGAAAAAAAAATTAAAAGTGGTACCCAAAATAAAAGATTACGTAAAAACACTCTTAAGGTGTGTTGAGTGCTCAACAAATGGAGATTATCTGGGTGAAAACAAAATCTTTGCTCCTTCCTTCAGGATTTAGCTGGTGAAAAAAGAACTGATATAGAAACCATCTGAATTTGATTTTAACATAGTCTATCCTATCAATGCGTACACAACTTCCCAAGGTTTGTGAATCTGGATCCATCTATGGAGTTTATCCCTTTTTCCACATTCATTCCTCTATATTGTGGCCCACACCCCTATTTGACAAGAGTCAGGAAAGGCATCCACCGACTTAAGGCCATTTTAGTTCTTATTATTCCCTTTCTATGGTGTCACTCCACCACTAGCAAGCATCCATAGCCTCGACATAGTCACTTCGACATCATAGACCTTGCTCCGCTTCCAATGAGCGTCCATATCCCCAGAGAAGTTATCTCCATACCCTCTTTGACTTTGAAATAATTTTAATATAGATCATTTTCTTCTGAAAAAAATGTCATGATTGAGTCAGAGAGGAGGACATCTGTTACTAGCAAGGTGAAATGTTAAGGTGAAGCCTTTCCTAGCTCTGTCTAGAGATACATGTGATCCTTTCCAACTAGCCATCATTTTCTTTGGGATTTACCAGACCACTAGGTGAATATGTCATCACTTACCAAGGTAGTATGCTTGCAAAGAAAAAATGTAGATCTTCTTTGAAAGTTTTGTGTATGTTCAGTATCTCTTGTTTTGCATGCCAGTGTAGGTTAGAAACAAAGTCTGTTCTACTATTTTTACTAAAATAGGCCACTGATTTGCAAAACACAACTTGATTAAAGAAAATAGAAAGGAAAAGAAAGGAAATAAAATGTATTTGTCCCCCTTAAACCCACACACTCAGTTCGATCAAAATGTAAAAAGAAAAAAAAACTCGAAAAAGAACATCACAATTTTTTTTTTTAAGAGAAGTATTGTTTTAGGGCCTGGCTATTGACTAGGAGAGTATTGAGCTCACCCCTCAGATTTTTCAACTAGTATATACCTGCTCCGGTATTCTTGTCCACTTGAAAAGGTCCAAGCCATAAATTTTGGAACTTTGAGTGTTTTCCTGTGGACTCGTTTGCTTTATCCCACTTTCAGACTAGGTCTCCTACTTCAAATTTTTTTTCTTTGGCCTTATGTTTGTTGAACCATATTATAAATACCTGTTGATGAGCCGTGAACTTAAATTTATCCTTTTCCCTTTACTCATCCAATGATCTAGATTTTATGAGAAGAACGAAATGAGTATAGATTATTACTAGATTCTTAACACAGAATAATAGAGATACCGTAAAATTGGTTTTCTATTCAATAAGGAAATAAGATGAAACTGTAAAATGCAGCGGAAAACAAGCTTGTTGGAATGGTGGTGGCTTATCTCTGAGAAGAGATGTGACGGAAACTCTCATTTGCAATAAGATGATTACAATGAGGCTCTCAAGGCATTTTTACAATAAACAGGAGTTTCAAAAACCCTAAACATCCAAAAAACTAACCCTAGGAGATGAAGAGCCAAAAGTCATGTGGGCCCCGTTTGAGTAAGTTAGTACATCAACTTCCCGGGGTCGTAACTTTTGCATACGATCTCCGTTTTAGGCCTATGATAGCCCATTGGAAAGATCTATCCAATGAATACAACATTTGCACAAAATTTCAGACTGAAATTTGGTGATCACAACATACCCCAAAAAACGTCGTTTAGGACCTCAAAACGGCTCCGGAAGTTCAAGACCCGAAAACTGCTAAAAATAGTAAATTATCAAAATTGCTAGAAAGTTGTTTTGAGATAGATGGAGAAGGTGGGTGGCCACCGATATCCACTTGGATCAATCCTCCCTCCTTAGGAATCAATGGTCTCCATTGCATTGAGTTCCCCCATCAGATGAGGAAATTTCTGCTGAATTTGGCCCCGGGTGAGCCACTTGCCTTGGTGTAGGAGTTGCCCTGCTTTGACGACTCGATAAAGATGGATCCTTTGTTGTCGAGTTCCCTTGATCTATGTGTCCACAATTTTATCACTGGATGCATGTTGTATGAAGTCGGGGTTGAGCTCTGTTGGTGTCAGTTGTTCTGCTACATCTGAGGTGTCCAATAATGGTGGGAAATAAGGCCGAAGGAGGTCCACGTTGAACACTGGGTGTAGGCCAAGGAAAGGAGGAATGTTGAGCTCAAAATAATTATTCCCCACATCCTTGGTGATGGTGTATGACCCATAATTGAGTGGGCAAAGCTTCCGATGGGGTCCTGCAAGGTTTTCTTTCTACAAGTGCAACCAAAATTTGTCTCCCACCTGAAACTTATGTGGCACCCGATGTTGATCATGGCACTGCTTGTACTTGTCATTGGACTTCTGTAGGATATCCTAAACCTGTTGGAAAATGTTATGGATCCTCTCAATGAACCAGGTGGCTTTGTCAGTCTTAGTTGGAGCAGGAGAGGAGTCAGTCGAGGTGACCGTAAGGGGAAGTGCAACATCTATGGGACCCAATGGCTGGAATCCCAACCCCACCTAAAAGGGGCTATGGCTGGTTGAGCTATGCAGGGCTCAGTTGTAGCTATGTTGGACATTCGGAAGACTCTCATCCCATGTGCAAGGGTGCTTGGAATTATACATGCGCAGGATATGCATGATCATTCGATTTACGACCTCGGTTTGGCCATCAGTCTGGGGGTGGAAGGTCATGGATTTGGTGAGCTTGGTGTCTAGCAATGACCAGAGGATCGACCAGAATGTGCTAAGAAATTGACTGTCTCAATATGAGACAATGGTTTATGGGATTCCAAAATGTACCTAGACTCGTTCAAATAAGAGCTTGGCAGTGGCTTCTGCTGTGATGCTCTTCTTCCAGGTAACCATAATCGCCATCTTAGAAAAGCAATCAACAACCTTAAAAACACAGTCATTTCCCTACTTGGTGGATGGGAGGCCCAACATGTAGTCCATTGAGATGGATTCCCATGGTCTGTCAGGAGTAGGAAGAGGAGTGTACATGCCCTGTTTCTTAGTGGTTGGTTTGGCAATAGCGCAGGCAGTGCAAGACCTAATATACTTGCTAACCTCCTGTCAAAGTTTCGGCCAGTATAAATGTTTTGTAGCATCGCCATTGTATTTTCGACACTGAAGTGTCCTTCCACCTGACTGTAGTGGGCTTCCCAGATCACCTTCGCTCACTCGCTTGATAGAACACAAATATGGCCCAGACGACAGAACAACCCATCCTAAAGATGGAAATTATTGACAACTTCCTTTGCGCCCAACATTTGGTAGGTGGTGGCGAAGTCTGCGTCCGTCTCATAGAGTCGGGGCCATCCAGAGGTCTCATGTCCACAAGAGTCTAGCACAGTGGTGAGTGCCGCGACTGGTGGTCTGCTGAGGCAATCAATGACACAGTTGGTGCTTCCTATTTTATACTTGATGTTGAGGTGAAATTTCTTCAAGTATGTGGACCACTTTTGATGGCAGTAATTTTTCAATTTTCCTTGTGTCTACATGAATAGCAGTGGCTTATGATCAATGTGGATGAATGTCTCCCTCCCAAGAATGTAATGTCTCCACTGGCAGCAGGCTTGCATAATGGAGTACATTTCTTTGTTGTAAGTAGGGTACTTACGGACAACATCTGATAGTGTCTCACTATGATAGGCCACGGGGTGGACGTGATGCATGAGAACGACACCCACAGCATAGTCTGACGCATCAGTATCAATCTCAAAGGGCTGCTGCAGGTCTGGTAGTGAAAGTACTGGGGCTGAGCACAAGTGCTTATTCAAATCATTGAATGCTTGTTGTTGGGGCCGGCCCCACGCAAATTTTTTCTTACCACCACCCTTGGTTATTTGGCTGAGGGCCCATGCAATATGGGAGAAGCCCAACACAAACCTGAGATAGAAATTGGTAAGGCCCAAGAAGCTCTGAAGCTCAGTGAGTGTGGTTGGGGCTGGCTAGTCACGAATGACTTGGATCTTGGCTGGATCCACATGCACGCCATGTTGATCAATGATGTAGCCTAGGTAATGGACCCTATCCATGTCGAAGGATAATTTTTCCAAGTTGGCGTATAGCTTGTGCTACCGTAGGGTGTGCAGAACCTGTTGAATATGCTGCAAGTGTTCGGCCCAAGTCTTGCTGTAAATGAGAATGTCATCCAGATAAACCACTACAAAAGTATTGGTCAATGGTCACAGAATATCATCTATCAATCTCATGAAATTGGCTGGAGCATTTGTCAGACCAAAGGGCATGGCCAACCATTCAAAAAGGCCTTACTTTGACTTGAAGGTAGTCTTCCATACATATGTCTATTCTATCGGGACCTGGTCGTAGCCAGACTTCAGGTCAATCTTACTGAAGTATTTGGCCCCCATGATTTGATCAAGGAGGTCGTCAATTCGAGGAATCGGGTACCAGTTTCTGACTATGATTTTATTCAGAGCCCAGTAATCAATGCAAAGTCATCAGGTTCCATCTTTCTTCTGTACTAGCACGATTGGGCTCTAGCAAGGTGATGAGCTGGGACAGATGTGCCCCTTGTGGAGAAATTATTAGATCTGTCACTTGATCTCCTCATTCTCTAGCAGAGAGTAGCGATAGACTAGCCCATTGGGAAGAGGTGCACCGAGGGTCAGATCGATGGGGTGCTTGACCTGGCAGTGCAGAGGTACCTCGGTAGGTGAGGAGAAGATATCTAAGTATTCTTCCATGACCTTATCTACTTTCTTCTACTATGTGGAGAGGTTAGTCACAGAGACCTTGGATGTGGTTGTGATCTTTCTCTCATTCTGAGAGAAAATCATGAAGAAGAAAAACTTCCCCGTCTGAGAGATGACCTTCATGCATTACTTAGCAGAGATCAAGGAAATAACACTAGGTGGGACAGCCTCGGGTATCCTATATAATTTCCTATTCAAATTAATAATAACACTACGAAGCCTAGACTCATACAACATGACGTTTCCATAAATAAGGTTGGCCCAAAATAAAATAACAAAATTTGAGAGGAGAAACATCACACAATACCTCATCTTTGAAGGGATTGATTCCGTACGACAATCGACACTGTTGGTTGGCGCAAAGATCGCTTCCTTGGCGGAGCCATCCAATGGTGTAGGGTTGTGGGTGCGATGTTGTTGGTAGGGCCAATGGCTTGATGACCTCTTCTTATATGAGGTTCATCTAGCTACCACTATCAACGATGAAGTGTAGCGGGGTTTCTTTTACCCACATCTGTGAATGGAAGAGGCACTCTCCTTCTTCTGGCTTGTCTGGTTCACCATGCTAGAGCTTGGTGGTAGCAATGGTGGCATTGGGTTCCGCATCAATGATCCATATTCCCCTTTATGGTTCTGAATCAGAGTCAGAACCCACATCTGATTTAGAGGCTTTCACTTCGGCCACTAGTGACTACTTTGAGCGACAATCAACAGTGTTATGCCAAGGGATCTTATGGAAGTCACACCACTTCCTAGTATATTTCTTTTTCTTTCTAGTGTCCTTCTTTTCTTGAGGCTTGGACTAGTTGTCCTGATACTTTCCATCTTTTCTTTGTCTTTTCTTATGTGGGTTGGGGCCACCCTTTCCCGGATTTTGTTGTGAGGGGTTCCCCGGCCCAAATTGTTGTGTCTTTTGTTTGAGATTTTGCTCGATTTTGACGGCATATCGGTAGGCCACGCCCAAGGATGAGATGTCCAAAAATTACATTTCAGTATGGATGTATCTATCCAGAGCACCGTGATACTTGAGCACCAGATGTCACTCTGAATATTTGATACCCAGCCTGGTGCGCAAGGTATGGAAGATATTTGTGAAATCTAGCACTGCTTGGTCTCTTTCTTGTTGCAGTGTGGTCCATTTGGTATATAAGTCATCATAACTTCTGACATGGTAGTATTGTTCCTTAATAGAATCCTTGAAGGATTCCTAGGTGGCCTTGACTGTAAATAATGAGAGTTCCTATGTTTCCTTTTGCTCACAAAAAGTTTCCCACCAATCTTTGACATGGGGAACAACTTTGAGGAGCACAAAAGTAATTTTTTCCTTATTCAAAAAGTCATGGACGGAAAAACACCCTTCTAGTAGATTCAACCACTTGTTTACAACATCTACGTCTATTGACCTTCAAATATAGTAATATCAAATTTTATTTTTACCTTGAAGGGGGCGGTTCCTCCGCTCGAAGAAGATACGTCACCTGTTGGTAGCCGTCGAAGGATTTGCGTGAAATTATCCATCATCTCGTTCCTCTGTTGCATGAGGGATTCCTCAATCAATAGTTTTAAAGGATCTCCTGTCCGATCATATTTCTTTTCTCCTTCCATGATAGGTCGCTTGGGTGTGCGAGAGATTTTGTCCTGAAGAGAAACAAGCTCGAGACCCAAATATTTGTACTCCAACCTCGTTGGCGACATCCATTAAGATGACAAGGAGAAGACTGCTCTGATACCACTGATCCAGATTTTATGAGAAGAACAAAATGAGTACAGATTATTACCAGATTCTTAACAAAAAATAACAGAGATATAGTAAAAATGGTTTTCTATTCAATAAGGAAATAAGATGAAACTGTAAAATGTAGTGGAAAACAAGCTTGCTGGAATGGTGGTGGCTTATGTCTGGGAAGAGATGTGATGGAAATTGTCACATACCCAATACGACAACCTAGATTTTTCATCTTTTCTTTGAGGGACAGAATCCCCGAATTTCTATGGGGCCTAGCGCAGACCATCCCTTCCCTTATCCTCCTCCATGTCATCGTTGGCTATGACCACAGGCCTTACCAAAAAGGTGCTTCAATATTTCACGCTTCGGGATTTCTATGTGAGAGCTCTCCTCGGCTCCCTGTCCCTTGAAATGATAAAACCCGAAATGGGGTTAATAAGCTCCTAGGCTCCCCTTTTTCCTACTCCATGCAACCACCTCAATGAACACACGTTAACACCAAATTGTGCTACTAGAACTCGACTTTCGAGATTCCTTTTGCAAGGAACCCTTGTTCCTCCAATCCCCGAAGCCCAAAAGCCCAGTATCATCCAGATCTACGGTCCAGATCATTGACTTGATCAATGACCCAGATTAAATCCTGACATTCTATCTTTCAGGATTTTGGTTGCGTATTCACTCCTATTTCCCCGATCTCCAGAACCCTGGCGGCTTTAGATCTTCTCCACGCGTCCTCTATAAATGGACGGTCTAGAGTTTTTTGGGACCCGAAATGTTGATTCTTGAGTTTTGACCCTTGATTAACTGCTAGTGCCTACCTCCTCCTTCTACCACATGACCCTATCCTATGACCTAGGGCTCATCCACAGAGCGCATCGGGGTTTCTTATACTAGTATTTTGTGACTTGGGAAGATGAGGGGTCTTTCCCTCTAGTTTCCCGAATGTTGAAACGTTGAAACTTATTCACACTAAACCAACGCATCCACAGAGCACATTGGGGTTTTGTATACCACGATTTTGTGACTTGTGAAGACTAGGGGTCTTTCCCTCTGGTTTCCTGGGTGCTGAAATGCCGAAATTTATTCACGCTAAACCGATTCAGGATTTTGAACACCGAGATTTCGTGACTTGCGAAAATGAGGGGTCTTTCCCTTTGGTTTCTTGGGTGCCAAAACGCCAAAACTTATTCACGCTAAACCGGTTCGGGGTTTCAAATACCGGGATTTCGCAACTTGCGAAAACAAGGGGTCTTGCCCTTTGGTTTCCTGGGTGCCAAAATGCCGAAACTTATTCACACTAAATCGATTTTCTAGATCACTCATGGATAAACGACCACGATCACGTTGCGAGTCAGCGGAATGCTACCTAACTGCCACGTGTCCTGTGTCGATGGACGGTTCCAAATACTTTGGGACTTTCAAGACGTTTGTTGAGTCCACTCTCCTTCCTATGCAAAGGTTAAGATCGATTGTCAATAGAGCTCTGACAGATCCTTGGATCTATGGTACTAGATCCCATCACTACTTACAAAGGCTGAACGAGTCGAGGTGTTAATGCCTACTCTCCTCCTCTAGATCTGTCGGTCTTGAACGATATGGGGTATTTCTGAAAGGATTCCGACCATTTGTCTACCAAACGATGGGGTACTCTCTTTTGATAATTGGACTTGCTATCCGTTCTAAGCTTAATTCATGATATTCAACCTCTCAGGGCTTTGAAATCCCATGACTTCAAAACTTGAGAGAACTACTCTTTCTTGTACAAGGTTTCCAGACCCAGTCCATTTGGACCTTCAGATGATTCTTGGGTAATTATCCCTAAGCTTGGTGACCTGACTAATATGCCTTCCTAATTCACCGAACTATGAACTCTATGACTGGGGTAAAGTAAACTCGTGGATTTGCTATAATGGTAGTCTTTTCAAGGAACTCACTCCGACTCTGAAATGTGGGGAAACTCCCCGGAAAAAAGGTGCCTTCGAGAAATTAAACCAGGACAAAGCACGAGTCAAGTAGATGGGACAATTCTCAAGGGAACAAACTCGTATTCTAAACTTATTCATTCTATACATAAACCGATTATGGTCATATAAGTATAAACATGCATCCATTATTCCCAATCAAAAAACAAGGCAATCACTTCTATATAGAAACCATTTATGAGCGTATAAACATGAGCATGCATCTAGGATATTCAATTCAAAATACAAGACATAAACACTTATCAAAAACACCAGGTGTGACACGACTGCTGAGAGGGGTGCTTGTTTCCACCCAACCATAGGCTCAGTGACTCCAAATGGATTTACCACTAGCCACCCTTGAGCTAGACCACGATGCTTGAGATTCAGTCTCCTACTTCCAGCTCAACGAAAGTCAAGGATGAAGGTTACTCTCCTTATCCTCTGTTCAGAGCTCCCTGTATTTCCTGATATCCTCCCGGTTCTCTTCCGTGATCCCTATCGCGTGCACTTCCTCTTCCTATTCCGCACACTTCCTCTCTTGCCTTTTCTGCTAGATTGTGTGTGGTGCAAATTCCCCCATCTATGGTCAGGTCTGAGAGCTTCTATAGATGGGAGGTTCACCCCCATCCCCTCATTAACTCTTGAGGAGCCTCCCCACCTACCATCTTGGTGGGTAATTATTTCCAGGGTCAGAGAGTTTCTTTTGTATTTGAGAAAGTAAAAACCAGTACGGTATTGGTTCAGTGGAAGTTAACGCAACCATTCTAGGTCCCTTCCACCACCTCTCATTAGCCATCATGGTCTCTTTTATCACATCCCCCTCCCAGCAGACATGTAAATCATATTCATAACATAATTTACATTCATCGACCTTTTATATAAAGGTCTGTCAAATTAAACATTCACATCTTTGAGTTTACAATAGTTCTTGGCCAATATAGTTATTTTTACAAGCTAGGGGAAACAGGGTGTTACAATTCCCTCCCTCTTAAAGGAAAATCATCCTCGATGTTCTATCTATCAATATTATGTGTATGTATATAAGTAAACAAAATCGGATATGTCTATTTCATGGCATCTTCCATTTCCCACGTAGCCTCATCTAGGCCAAAATGTTCCACTGCACCTTGACTTGTACAATGGTTCGGTTCCTGAGTGGGGTTTCCTTTCTATCTGGTATGCATTGAGTTTCTGGCAGGTATTCTCCCTCCAGTTCCACCTGGATCATAGACCAGTCAATTATATTATTAGAATCATGTACATATTTCTTCAATAATGAAACATGGAAAACATTATGTGCTTTTACTGTGGGAGCAAGTGCTAGCCTATAGGCTACAGGTCCCACTCTATATAGAACTTCAAAGGGTCCAAAATACTAAGGTGCCAACTTGGCACAAGCTCCCATCCTCAGGGAACTCTTCCTGGGCCTAACTCTGAGATATACGTGGTCTGCCATCTTGAATTCTCTTGGAATTCTCTTTCGGTCGACGTAACTTTTCTGTCTATTCTGAGCGACCTTTAGATTTTGTTTTATCTGAGTCACTTGTTATTCCATTTCTTTCAACATGTAGGGTCCAATAGTAACTCTGTTCACAGGATTACTCCAACTGACTGGATTTTTGCATGGTCTACCATAGAGGACTTTGAAAGGGCTCATATTCAAGGATTCTTGGTAGCCATTGTTGTAGGCGAATTCCACCAGTGGTAGGTAATCTTCCCACTTTTTGGGTTGATGCATTACATGCATCCTTAGCATGTCTTCTAATATTTGGTTCACTATTTCTGCCTGTCCATCAGTTTGAGGATGATAGCCTATGCTAAACAATAATTTGGTCTCCAGACCAACCATCAAGGATTTCCAAAAGTTGGAAGTAAATTTCGTGTCTCTGCCAGACACGATCTCTTTAGGCATACCATGTAGTTTGAATATCTCCTTCATGAATATGTTGGCGATGTCTATTTCCTTGAAAGTCTACTTGACGAGGATAAAATGAGAGGACTTGCTCAATTTATCCACCACTACCATGATGGTGTCATTTTGTTTGGTCGAGGTTGGTAATCCGGTGATGAAATCCATGGAGATGGTTTCCCATTTCCATTCCAGGATTGGTAGAGGTTGTAATAATCCTGCCGGGTGTTGGTGTTCTGCTTTAACCTGTTGGCATTCTATGCATTTGTCTAAGTACTCAGCTATGTATTTCTTCAATCCAGACCAATAGAATTGTTTTCTGGTGGCTGTGATCATCTTCTGGTATCCTGGATGACGAGTATATGGTCTTTTATGTAGTTCATCCATTATGAACCACTTCAAGTCGTCACAATCTGGAATATACAATCTGTTTCTGTAAGTTAGTAGTCCTCCATCTATCATCTGGTAGCCTTCATACTTTATCCCTATGGGTTCTTTCTCCAGGTACGAGTTCATGGTCTAGAAGAATGTGTTTGTTTCTTGTGCATTCTTAACTCTTTCCCTGATGTTGGTCTCGCAGGTGCTCATCGCTTCCAGATGAATTGTTTTCATACTTCTACTAAGGGAATCGGCCACCTTATTTTCCTTTCCCTTGATATGTTTGATTTTGAAATCAAACTCACTAAGAAGGGCCATCCACCTAGCTTGTCCAACATTGAGTTTTGGTTGGTCAAACAGATGTCACAATCCATAGTGGTCTGTCATGAGTATGAATTTCCTTCTTAGGAGGTAATGCCTCCACATTTTCAAGGCATGCACTATGGCGGCCAGCTCTAGATCATGGGTCACATAGTTGGCTTCGTTCTCATTCAATTTTTGGGATTCATAGCAAACTACACTTCCTTCTTGCATAAGGACTCCTCCGAGCCCTTCCTTGTAGGCATCTGTGCACACGAGGAAGTCAGCTTCAGGATCGACGATCTTCAACATGGGTGCATGGGTCAGTCAATGTTTTAGGTATTGAAATATTTCTTCACATTCTTGTGTCCATGTGAATTTATCTCTCTTCTTCTGGAGGGCAATGATTGGACAACCAATCTTGGAGAATCCTTTTATAAATCTCCTATAATATCCTACTAATCCCATAAAGGATATGATATCTGAAACGTCCTTTGGGGTAGGCCATTCCATGATAGACCTGATCTTGTCAGGGTCTATTACTACTCCCTCTTCAAATATGACATGGCCCAAGTAATGTATTTTCTTATGGAAAAAGTCACACTTGCTAAATTTGGCATAGAGTTGATGTTCTCTTAGCACTTGAAGAACAAGTCTAAGATGTTCCTCATGTTCCTCTCTATTCTTGGAGTAAATTAATATATCGTCAATAAAAACCAGTACAAATTTGTCCAGGAATTTGCTAAGCACATTTTTCATCAAGCACATAAAAGTGGCAGGGGCATTGGTCAATCCAAATGGTACTACCACAAACTCATAGTGACCATATCTCGTCCTGAAGGCAGTTTTGTGGATGTCTTCACCCTTGATTCAGACTTGATGGTATCCAGATCTCAAGTCAATATTTGAGAAGATGGAAGCACCTCCCAATTGATAGAACAAGTCATCAATCCTAGGTAAGGGGTACTTGTTCTTTATGGTTACCTTATTAAGTTGTCTATAGTCTATGCACAGTCTGAGGGTACCATCTTTATTTTTCACAAACAGGACTAGTTCTCCCCATGGAGACATGGTGGGCCATATATACACTTTGTCCATCATTTCTTTTAGTTGTAATTTAAGGTCAACTAGCTCAGGTGTTCTCATCTTGTAGGGTGTCCTAGACATTGGAACCGCTCCTGGTGAAAGTTCTATTGATAAGTCAATGTCCCTTCTCGGAGGTAGACCCGGTACCTCTTTCGAAAATACATCTCTATATTCTCTTAGTGTGGGGTGGTCTTCGAGGCTTGGTTTGTCATCTTCAACTGATTCCAACACTTGTATCACATATAGTGGACATCCCTTTCTGCAATACTTTCTCATTTGAAGAGATAATATTCATCTCACCGAGACAAGTTTTTGGATCCCTTGAAGGGTTATCCTTCTTCCTTCTTCACTTACACATTCTAAGGTTTTATGGTAACAGTCTAGTCTGGCTTTATATGTGGTTAGCCAGTCCATACCAATCAATAGGTCATACGATTCTAGGAGTAATATGTTAAGGGTTTCTTGGGTGGGGAATTCACCCATAGTGAATTGGCAAGCTGGTATGACCTCCGCTACCTTTCTTTTGGTGCCAGTGGCTAACTATACCAACCATGGCTTGGCATGTTTATGTGGCTGTAATTTACACTTATCAACAGCCTTAGGGGCTATATAACTCAAATTTGAACCAGGGTCAATTAGAATAGATACTAGATGGTTGGTGATCATACCTTCCATCTCCACCACTGAATCTTGGTACTGAGCTTGTTTATTATCCAAGGCTCCATAAATTTGCGGCACTCTCCTAGCCACGTCATTGACAGTGGTAGCCTCTTGAACATTGTAAATTCTCTGAATGTTCTGTTGTCAGTGTGGGAATTCCCTCAGTAGATGTTATTCTCCACAACCCCAACATTTCAAGGGTTCTCTCTTTGGGTTATCAATCTTTCCTGGGGTAGATCCAGAAGGTTTATTTCCACCTCGGGAGGGAAAATTCTGCTTGCGTACACTTCGGGTTGGGAAGCTCATCCTTGAGTTATTTTTATAGTTTTTAAATCTTGGGGATTTAAACCCCTTTTTTCTAGAATGCTGAACTATTCTTCTACTTCTAGCCTTCACGAGGTTCTGTCTGATGCCCAAGATGTTCATAACAATATCTTGCCTTTCGAATATTGTCTTCTAGGGTCTTTGGCACTTCAAACACAATCCTATTATGATATTCCTTAGGTAGTCCACTGATGAATCGTTGCACCTTTTCCTTTTCTTCTTTTATATAGGGTACATACCTCAACAACTCGAGGAATCTGCTAACATATTCCTCTATGGTGTGTTGCGCCAGCTTGATTTCATAGAATTCTTTAGTCTTTTCATCAAAATACTTTTCGGACAGATACTTCTTCCTGAAGTATTTCTCAAACCATTCCCAAGATAGGTCTTCTTTGTGAATCCCTTTTACATTCTTAAGGTCTTCCCACCAGATGGAAGCCTTCCCATTCAAGTTGAAAGTGGCTACTCGGACCTTCAAATTTTCCGAGAAGTCATGGACTCTAAAATACTTCTTTAGTCTAAGTAGTCAGGCCTCCACTTCCTCTCCCTTCTTTATTTCACCGTCGAAAGAGGGTGGTTTGGCCTTCTTGAATTCTTTGAGATTATGACTTTTGGAAAGATTTTGCTTCTTCTGTTTTCTTCGGGAATAAGAACTAGTTCTGCTACTAGAAGATCCCTCTGAGTTGCCAGTTTCCTTTCCAGAGGAATTGCCTGACACTTGTCCCTTATCTCTGGGGTGGACATTTCTCGAGGTGCTCTTCCCAGTGTGGCCACTTAAAAGATCACGTTCTGTATCTCAAGTGGAATTTGACTTTTTTCTGTTTGTCATCGGTTCGCGTGATTGGTGTCAGTTCTATGCTGCAATTGCCTTTGTATGTCGGATAAACTTTGTAGAAAGACTTCATTAATTTCCATTTGCTTCTCTTTCTCTTTTATCAACCTTTTGTTGTCAGCCTTGTAGCTCTGTAGTTTGACCATGAGGCTCCTAACAATATCAGCTAGATCTGGAGGGGTCTCCACTACTCTCCTTTCATCAGACTCTTCGTCTCTATTGTGGGAGCCATCCCCCACTTCGTGGTGCATCACCATTCTATGCATCTGTAGTTTCCCATGATTGATCGTCCGCTTGTTGTGCAAGAAAAACACTTGTTGTTAGTCAACATTATATTCATTCACAATCAGCGCATAATTCATATTTTTCAAATGCATACACACAATAGGAATTTTCATTCTTAACTTCGACTTTTGATAAAGGGGGTTAGGATAGAGAGTTACTCCTTTTAAGAGTACTTCAAATGGAGTTTCTGCACAACTCGTTCATGAGCCCAAGCAGGCCAAGTGTTGTAACCATGCTCTGATACAAATTTGTCACATACCCACTACGACAACCTAGATTTTTCATCTTTTCTTTGAGGGATAGAATCCCTGAATTTCTATGGGGCCTAGCGCAGACCATCTCTTCCCTTATCCTCCTCCATGTGATCATTAGCTATGACCATAGGCCTTACCAAAAAGGCACTTCCAGCTTTCGCGCTTCAGGATTTCTGTGTGAGAGCTCTTCCCGACTCCCTGTCCCTTGAAATGTCAAAACCCGAAATGGGGTTAATGAGCTCCTTGGCTCCCATAATTCTTACTCCATGTGACCACCTCAGTGAACACACGCTAACACCAAATGGTGCTACTAGAACTCGAATTTATAGATTCTTGTTGCAAGGAACCCTTGTTCCTCTAATCTCCGAACCCAAAATCTCGGTATCATCCGGATCTACAGTCCAAATCGTCGACTTGATCAACAGGCCGGATTAAATCTCGTCATTCTAGATTTCGATATTTTGGTGGGGTATTCACTCCTATTTCTCTGATCTCTAGAACCTCGATGGCTTTAGATCTTCACCACGCATCCTCTACAAATGGACGATCCAGATTCTTTCGGGACCCAAAATGTCGATTCTTGTGTTTTGACCCTTGATTAACTGCTAGTGCCTACCTCCTCCTTCTACCACATGACACTGTCCTGTGACCTAGGGCTCATCCACAAAGTGTGTTGGGGTTTCGTATACTGGGATTTCGTGACTTGCAAAGACGAGGGGTCTTTCCCTCTGGTTTCCCGAATGCCGAAAATCCAAAACTTATTCACACTAAACTGACTCATCCACAGAGTGTGTCGGGGTTTCGTATACCGGGATTTCACAACTTGAAAAGATGAGGGGTCTTGCCCTCTGGTTTCCCGGGTGTCGAAACGCCGAAACTTATTCATGCTAAACCGATTTAGGGTTTTGAATACCAGGATTTCGTGACTTGTGAAAATGAGGGGTCTTTCCCTTTGGTTTCCCGGGTGCTGAAATGATGAAACTTATTCACGCTAAACCGATTCGAGGTTTTGAATATCGGGATTTCGTGACTTGTGATAACGAAGGGTCTTGCTCTCTAGTTTCACGGGTGCCGAAATGATGAAACTTATTCACACTAAACCGATTGTCCATATCACTCATGGATCAATGACCATGATCACGTCATGAGTCAGCAGAATTCTACTCGACTGCCACGTGTTCTGTGCCGATGGAGGGTTCCAAATACTTTGGGACTTTCAGGACGTTTGTCAATTCCACTCTCCTACCTATGAAAATTTTAAGATCAACAATCAATAGAGATCTGATATATCCTTGGATATACAGTCTTGGATCCCATCGCTACTTGCGAAGGCTGAACATGTTGAGGTGTTAACGCTTGCGCTCCTCCTCTAGATCCATCAGTCTTGACCGATCTGGGGTATTTCCGAAAGGATTCCGACCGTTCGTCTACCAAATGATGGGGTATTCTCTTTCGATAATTGGACTCGCTATCCTTTATGAGATTGATTCATGAGATTCAACCTCTCAGGGCTTTGAAATCCCATGACTTCGAAACTTGAGAGAACTACTCTTTCTTGTACAAGGTTTCTAGACCCAGGCTATATGGACCTTCAGATGATTCTTGGGTAATTATCCCTAGGCTTGGTGACCTAACTGAGATGCCTTCCTAATTCACTGAACTATGAACTCTATGAGCAAGGTAAAGTAAACTTGTGGGTTTGCTATAACGGTGGTATTTTCAAGGAACTCACTCAGACTCTGAAATGTGGGGAAACTCCCCGAAAAAAAGGTGCCTTCGGAAAATTAAACCAGGACAGAGCGTGATTCAAGTAGATGGGACAATTCTCAAGTGAATGAACTCGTATTCTGAACTTATTCATTCTATACATAAACTGATTATGGTCATATAAGTATAAACATGCATCCATTATTCCCAATCAAAACACAAGGCAATCACTTCTATATAGAAACCATTTATGAGCGTATAAACATGAGCATGCATCCAGGATATTCAATTCAAAATACAAGACATAAACACTTATCAGAAACACCAGGTGTGACACGACTGATAAGAGGGGTGCTCGTTTCCACCCAATTGTAGGCTCAATGACTCCAAATGGATTTACCATTAGCCACCCTCGAGCTAGACCATGATGCTTTAGATTCAGTCTCCTACTTCCAGCTCAACGGAAGTCAAGGAAGAAGGTTACTCTTCTTATCCTTTGTTCATAACTCCCTATATTTCCAGAGTTCCTCTCAGTTCTCTTTCGCGATCCCTATCGCGTGTGCTTCCTCTTCCTATTCCCCACACTTCCTTTCTTGCCTTTTCTGCAAGATTGTGTGTTGCATGAATTCCCCCATCCGTGGTCAGGTCTGAGAGCTTATATAGATGGGTCGTTCACCCCCATCCCCTCATTAACTCTTGAGGAGCCTCCCCACCTACCATCCTGGTGGGTAATTCATTCCAGGGTCAGAGAGTCGCTTTGGTGTTTGAGTAAGTAAAAACCAGTACGGTGTTGGTTCAGTGGAATTTAACACAACCATTCCAGGTCCCTTCCACCACCTCTCATTATCCATCATGGTCTCTTTTAGCACATCCCCCTCCCAGCAGTCATGCAACTCATATTCATAACATAATTTACATTCATCGACCATTTATACAAAGGTCCGTCAAATTAAACATTCACATCTTTGAGTTTGCCATAGTTCTTGGCCAATATAGTTATTTTTACAAGTTGGGGGAAACAGGGTGTTACAACAGCTCTAATTCGCAAGAAGATGATTACAATGAGGCTCTCAAAGCCTTTTTACAATAAATAGGAGTTTCAAAAACCCTAAACATCCAAAAACCTAACCCTAGGAGATAAAGTGCCAAAGTCATGTGGGCCCCGTTTGGGTAAGTTAGTACATCAACTTCCCGGGGTCGTAACTTTTGCATACGATCTCCATTTTAGGCGTATGATAGCCCATTGGAAAGATCTATCCGATGAATAGAGAAATTGCACAAATTTCATGATGAACTTTTGAGACCATAACATACCCCAAAAAATGTCGTTTAGGGCCTCAAAACGGCTCCGAAAGTTCAGGACCCAAAAACTGCTAAAAATAGTAAATTATCAAAATTGCTAGAAAGTTGTTTTGAGCCAGCTGGAGAAGGTATCCACCTGGATCATCCAACATGAGAAGGGTATCAATCTTTTGTTCTAGAGTGGATGAGGGTTGACCTCTTGATGTCTGGGAAAGCTGTAAAGATGGAAGGTACAATTCGTTTGGGAGGATGGCTTCTTTCCCATATACCAAAAAGTACAGAGAGTTTCCTATGGATTCTTTAGGTGTCACTTTATCAGCCTAGAGAGAATTATGAAGTAAATTATGCCAATTTATTTGATTTTCAACAACTATCTTTTTAAAGATTCGCACCAGATTTTTATTAGTTGACTATGCTACTCCATTCCCTTGTAGATAATAGTTTGTTGAATATCTTATTATGGTCCCTTTATGAAGGGTGAATTCTATCAAGCATGTGGAAGAAAAATAGGCATCATTGTAAAAAGTGAGGATGGAAGGCATCCCAAACCTTCTTATTAGGTGTTGTTCTAAAAATTGGATCACTACCTTTTCATTAATGTGCATAAGAGGGATAGCCTCTAACCACCTTGTGAAATAATCTATTGAAGTTAATCTATACTTATGTTGTTTCAAAGAATTTGGATTAATTTCTCTGATGAAATCTATTCCACATTGCTCAAAAGGTCTGGATATGGTCACCGGTTGGAGTAGAATGGCTAGTCTCTTTTCCCTACCTGCACTCATTTGACAAGATTTACATTTCCTGGCATATGCATGTGCGTCTCTGAACAAAGTTGGCTAATAATAACCAACCCTTAATATTTTGTGAGTCATGGTTTCTCCTGTAAAATGTCTTCCTGTTAGGCTATCATGGATTTCTTTCAGTACATTTTCTACATCATTATGTTTGAGACATATAAGGAGTACCCCATCATAGTTTACGTGGAAAAGAACAAAATTTATGAGACGATTTTGAGAGGATTTTAACCTGAGGGCTCTCGTTTCCCTAGGGTTTAGGTTTTGTGTACAAGTTCCATGATGTAGGAGATAAAACAAGTTTCCATACCAGGATTATTTCCAAGGAGGTATGTATAAGGCTTCTCCACACCATATCGATAGCTCATTTTCCCAACCGGGGTCTTCCGTGTTGATCAAATCTTGGACCTCAACAAACAATTTACACAATCCTTGTCCTTTTACTATTTTGGCAGGGTTTATGTCTAAATCAAATTCTTGAATGACTTCCATCCAATTTCCCCTCCTTTCTCCCATCTCCTGTTGAGTGAATAGAGATCATATCATTGGATGTGGTACTATGACGTTGTTATGATTCTTCAGGATATATGATCTAAAATGCTTAACTTTTGTATATACTACGTAAGCATGTTTGTCTATAGAAGGGTAGTTTAGTTCAGCTCCTTGGAGGTTAGTGCTCATAAAGGACATTGGTTCTTCATTTTCCTCATCATCCTTTTGGGTAAGCACTACAACCAAGGATTGTTCAAAAGAAAAGGTATAAAGGAAAAAATATTTTCTAAAGTTAGGGCTTTGCAGCACTAGTGCTTGGGAGATGGTAGTTTTGATGTTATTGAAAGATACTCTCCTTTATTCATCCCATTTAAACTTTGCATCCTTGCGAATCATTTTTTGTAAAGGTTTAACAGTTTCAATGAAGTCACGAGAGTTTCAGTGAATGTTAGAAAATCATAGGCTCTTATCCCTGGACATATCACTCAAGGAAACATCTGCATGATGGTGGGGTGTGCACAAAGAGACAGTTAAAGATCGATACCAATGTAAGCGATCACTTCCCATTAGATTTGACACAGAACATGGAAGCAATGATATGCAGAGATATGATGGATAGGGGACACCAACAAAACACTTGGAGAAGTGTAGAACACTATGGAGAATGACACCACTAGAGATATGGCCTCATCACTTCATTCACACATTGGAAGGAATTTTGGCAAATTGGTATGTGGACCGGGAACTGCGAAGAGGCACTGCAGAATGGGAAACATTACAACATAATTTTATAGTCACTTTCTCATTTGAACATGAGAACCACAACATTGATTCAAAACTCAAACAAATCAAAGGTGTAATATTTATTAAGGAACCAGAGGTTGAACTTATCACACAATATCAACAACAAAATAGAAAAACAGTGAAAGAACTATTGTCATGCTATCATGTGCAGGGAGATTTAACAGATGAAGATTACCCGTGCAATATCCAAATTATATAAATTGAAGGAGAAAGAGAGGTGGAAGGCCCATATCTAGAATCATAAGTATTTTCTATGCCAATCAAGGTGAAGAAAATAAATATTGGGACAAATGATAATGCCGAAATGGCCAGTATTGAAGACTACTGGGATGAACAAACAACAGAAAGAATAACAGAGTTACTGCGCGGGTACAGAGACCTATTCCCAACAACCTTTACAGAGATGAAATTCATAGTAGGATATCTAGGAGAGATGAATATAGCTCTCAAACCTGAGGCTAGATCTATCAGACAATGACCATATAGATTGAACCCAATATATAAGCAAAAAGTAAAAGTACAAATTGACAGAATGTTGGAAGCTGGAATCATAGAACTAGTAGAAGAATCAGAATGGATAATCCCTATGGTAGTACAAGTGAAGAAGAAAGGAGGCATAATGATATGTGTTGATCTAAGGAAGATGAATGATGCTTTCCTACATGACCCTTTTCCCACCCCTTTCACTGATGAGGTATTAGAGAATGTAGGAGGACAAGAAGCATACTCATTCATAGCTGGATTCTCAGGCTACCATCAGATTATGACAACCCCAGAAGACAGGTACAAGAGAACTTTTTCCACAGAATGGAGATCCTACCAGTACACAGTCATGCCTTTTGGAATGAAGAATGCACCAACAATATTCTCAAAAGTATTCATAGTTGCATTCAAAGAATTCATCCATCAGTATTTAGAAGTGTATATGGATGATTGGACCGTATATAGTTTGTTAAAAGACCATGTGGAAGTGTTAAGGTTGATGTTGGAAAGATGTAGGTAGTGTCATATATCATTGAATATCAAGAAGTTCATTTTTGGGACACCATTTGGAATACTACTAGGCCATATAGTGTGTAAACAAGGCTTGCTAGTAGATCCTGCCAAGATTGTAGTGATTGTCAATTTACCACCACCAAAATCAGTATGCCAATTGAGAGTAACATTGGGAAACACATGCTACTACAGGAAATTCATAAAAGGGTATGTGCAGATCACTACACTGATGGATAAATCATTGAAGAAAGATAGACAAATCTAGTTGAATGAGGACTATGAGCGAGGTTTGGACACTCTAAAAGAAAAAAGGGTCACAACACCTATACTAGTATTCCCAGACTGGGAAAATATATTTCATGTACATGTAGATGCATAAGCCATAGCACTTGGAGCTATTATGGCGCAACTAGGAGAAGGAGAGTTAGACCATCCTATATCATTTCCAAGAAGAAATATTTCAGAGTCAAAGTAGAACTACAATACTACAAAAATATAAGGCCTAGCAATGGTATATGCATTGCAAAAGTTCAAACATTATCTACTTGGGAAACACATCAAAATTTTCATAGATCAGTATTCCCTCAAATACCTAGTCAATAAGCCAGTGTTGGGGGGGAGAATTTGTAGATGGTTACTGTTGTTTCAGGTATTTGACTTTGATGTGATAGTCAAACCAGGGAATTTGAATGCAAGACCTGATCACTTGTCGAGGATCACCAATGGAGAGGAACCTAAAAATTTAGAGGACAACTTCCATGATGCATAGTTATTTTCCAGTCCAAGTAGTTGATGAATATTTTTCTGACATCATTGAAGTATTAAAGGCTTCCACTATTCCATTTGATTGAGAATTGACTGAAACTGTATAGGCAAAGTCGACTTCCTATTAATTAAAAAGTTACCTCGCAGTAAGAGAACATGTACATAGTCTATTTAAAAAAAAAAAAGAGTGTGCAACAATTACCATGTCAAATATTAGAAGACCGTGCACACAAAAAATAGACTTAGCGTGATGAAAATAAAATGTCCACATGCAATGGATACACGGCATACCACACACTTGGAAAGTTCATTGCATTGGAAAAAAGGACCAACGATCAGAAAAGGTGGAATTTTGAAAAATGACGGTTACGGTAAAAAGGCACCAACTAGAAATAGTTATGGAGTTCAATTAAAACATACACATAAAGTGCCATTACATTAATCAAAGATGGGGAAACTTCTTTGAGAATTTTCGTGACTTGCCTATATAAAGGGGAAACGTGGGAAACATAAGACTCATTGTGAAATTGTGAAGTTAAAGAGAAATAGAGCAAGCATAATGGAAATGAGTTGACATAGAATATAGGGAGAACCAGTGAAGACTTAGTCCACATAAAATAACCATTACCCATGATGGCACCACCAAATATGGGTGTGTCGAGCCAATAAGGGAGGAAAACACGAAGTAGCCAAGCACCATGAGAGGCAATAGCGGTCGGACAGGAAACCAGACAGCCTAAGGAATTTGTTGAAGTCAACGCAATTCCTTCACACTTTGAATTCCCCATAGACCATATGCTAGTGGTTGAATAAAGGCAGGGCCCAACGACATTAGCCATGGAATTTGACCCAACCAGTAGCATGTAGGGACATCCCGAGCGAAACACAGGAAACCCACCAGAAACTACGATGGTTGAAGGGGCCTAGTAGGTAAATGGACAAGATACTATGTAGACGGAGGAAAAAATACCCAAAATCACCAGAGTAGATGTTATCAAACTAATCGGTAGGTGCGAACACTAACAGATCTCCCTAGATCCACCTGGATCTAGAACAAAACAGGACATGACATGACTCTTTCCCTAAGTTTTGACCATTGAATTAGCTAGTAGGGAGGAACAAGTAACATACCTTTGTATTGCTTCCTAGGGTCTTTTTTGCTCCCGCTTCACTCCGGTGCTCTCGTGAGGTTAGGACCAAGACAACACAAACCAACCAAAGTGAAGATAACAAAATATATTCAACTGTCAACTTATGTGTATGATCAAGGAATTACACAATAAAGTGAGAATGACTTTATGGGAAAAGGATATGCCACTGTATCATATTAATTGAAAGTAGAAGATTACAACCTGACCACCTTGATGTCACAAGATTCCTTTCGGTGGCTCTTGGCTCCAACACACACACTTGCTTGATCTTTGCATGAAGAAGATCAAATCCTCTTGATAGACTTGCTAGAGTCTCCAAGCTACTATTCAAGCTAAGTCCTTCACACAACTCTTTCACCAATTCTCCAATAAATCTTGCTTAACATTTTCCATGAGAATTCCATCAATATATAGGAGAGAATGAGATGGTTACTTGGATAAGAATGATCCCACAATATCAGGGAATCCAGTAAAAGGATAACCATTTGAATGCCAACCCATTCTTCTAGAAGATTCCCTTCTAGAACCATCGAGAATTCATCTTTTTCCAAGCCTTAGAACGAGTTCACACCCTAGCTATATAACACAGTGCGAGATGTTCGCACCCTAGCTTAAGGCAGCCTGCGAGAATGGGTCATTCTCGCACCCTAGGATATTAGCAACCTGCGAACTCTCTTCAAAAGTAAGTTTTCTGGGAAGAGATAAATGTAATGTTTCTCAGGAGAAAGTTCTTATGAGGCGCCTGAGTACACCATCATGATGACCAAAATTATGGGTAACAGAATGCCCCCCAAAGTATGAGGCTGGAACCAGTGACAACCGAAAGACTTTGTAAACTGCATGTGTGTGTCGGAACCTAGGAGCACACCTAATCAGAAACCTGCGAACAATCAAACATCTGCAGAATATCATATATACTAATTCCATGGATGATTTTAGGGGATAAATTTTACTCATGGGCTAATTTTACATGGTTTTTCCAAAAACAAGATTCACTATTTTAAAAATGATTCACCCAAATTCTATAGGATAAAATTATTTTACCTTAAAAATTGCCAAAATTTTATAAAAACTATATAAAATCCTTAGAAATTTGAATATTTTTACAAAAATATAGCCAAACATTTATAGTTGGCATATGAAGAATTAGTAAGATTCTCCAAGGTTTCAACATTTTAAAATAATTTTTCATCCTTAAAATCATCCTTAACTAATTCTGAGGTAGGCATTCCCATACTCAGATCACAGACGAATGATATTATAGACATAGGTCATGGCCACCAATCATACACTGTGGATCCATGCCATCAAAATATAGCATAGCCACCAGGAATACACTGTGTATCTATGCGAGAAAATTCAAATTAAGACGACATAGCCACGAGACATACAAAGTGGATCTATGTGTCGCAAATTATGCATACTCCATCACAACCTAGACAAAGAGATGATATCCAGGGTCTTCAATATTGTCGCCCAAAAGTACGAATCTAACCATGTGATTACATGTGTTTAAGTCGAACATGGCAGAAACCACTTGATTACCGGTCATTGATGAAATCGTTAACAAGTGTGAGGGAAATCACCATTAATGTCAATGACTCCCAAGGTACTCTAGTACAATCCATCGAGTGTGAATAAATGAGTTGAAGTCAAACATTCCACGAAATATTTCGATCAGGGGTCAATGATGTAAACCCACTGTCAAAAGCGAGGAAACCTGCTATTGAGGCATCAAGTTCCAAGGTACCAAAAAATTTCTAAGTCTTGATTCCGGATAATGAGTTGAAGTCGATGGAACAAAAATCGTCACAGGAGGGCCTTGATGTATCCCCCATCAATGACATGAAATGAATAACAGATTTTGAAGGTGAAATAGAGTATGATGTAAGTTGGTTAAGAGAGAATGGACAACTGCAGATGGCCAAATCAATAGAGGTTTCGGATGAACTTCACTTGAACATATGAATGACTCGACCAATGATTTGGCAGCATTGACTCAAAAACGACACAGGGTATGAACTTGTAGCAAATCGAATGAGAGACAAATGGATTTCCCAAACCAGCTTCAAATATAATGAATAGGGGGTATCATGTTCAAGAGGGACAATTACTGCCAATCAATATGAAGATAAGAACATATCCCTTTCCCAAACTTTCCCCCACCATTTCTGGCGAGTACCTCTTTATTTTTACGCAAGCTTGAGGAGGATAACATATGCTTGTTGATATAAGCTTATCCTTCGGATAAGTGCTTCGAAGTATGTTTAATGAACCCTATGAAGGAGTGGTTCGGTCCCATTATGGGTCTGTCGATGTTTGTTTAACGAGTCCAAAGATAGAAAGCTCGAAGGTTTTTCATGATTATAGAGTCTGGAAAAACACTTAAAAGAGAACTCTCTCAGTTCCTTTTTCGTAAAATAGTCTGATGAGACTGAAAAAGAGATAAATTATCGCCCACCAGACGCTTTCTTCAAATACTTTATCGAGCGTGAAAATAGCAAGGTCGCTCAGCTATCTTTTCCTGTTTAGAGAGTCTGAAAAGAGCTTAAAGAGGACTCTAGGGGGGTTCCTTTTTTGTATAACCTTGTTGAGCCCGAAAAAGTGATAAAAGTATGCTCGATCACGTTCTCATATATTTTCGAGCGTGAGAATGGACAAAGACCAAGCTCGAGGTTTTGTGCAAAAACCATAAAAAACAATCAAAATATGCGATGAAAAAAGAAAAATTATGTCTGCATCCCTGTATATGAATATCGAAGTCATTACGCCTACAAAAGTTACACTCAAAAGGGCATTAGGGATTAGGTTTTAATAAATAAATAATTATAAAAAATTCAAATAACATGGTAAAAGTAAATATAAAGGAGTAAAACTCTTTTTACCATGTCATTTTCACTTTACCACTATTTGAGCCCAAAAACCCCTCTTTTACCCTCGAAATTCGGCATCAGATTGTGGGAGTTACGAGCATCCATTCGATGAGCTGTCAGCGACAGTGAGGTAGGATCTTTGTCCTCTACTTTTTCATGGTTTAATTTTTTATTTTCATTGGTAAAAACTATCATTTTGAGTT
This sequence comes from Picea engelmannii, assembly GCA_009831015.1. Lineage (NCBI taxonomy): Eukaryota > Viridiplantae > Streptophyta > Pinopsida > Pinales > Pinaceae > Picea > Picea engelmannii. Next base: position 210,300 of record ML786483.1, on the reverse strand, counting down.
TTTTTTAGGGGTTATCATGGCACTCAGCCATTCTCACAGGTGAACTACACGAGACCCACGAGAATGGGTCATTCTCGCAGATGAGCCCATAGTAGCCTACGAGAACCTCGCACTGTGCCTAAAGGGCACCTACGAGAACCGCAAAAGCATAATTTTTTTTTGAAGTTTTTCTCAATGAAATAAAACCAATTTGTGAATAGAGTTATTAATCTTCTTTTTGTGCTTCTTATGCAAGTATTTGGCCATCAAAATGGTTTTGGAATGGCACGAAAGGGAGCACAAAGAAGATAATTCCATTGCTGAAAATCATCTGCCTACCATTGCTGCTTTGAGAAACTATGGTCTTCTAAAGTACTTTCATATCTCGAGCATGAGGGCCCAAATCAGGTTATTAGAGTACCTTGTGCATATGTGGGATCCCGATCAGCAAGTATTTCATGTAGGGGTCCACACATTGTCGTTAGATATTGAGGACATTTACTTCTTGATAGGACTGTCACGGCGTGGGTACCACGTGAGCTTGACTGGTAGCAGAGGTGGTGGGCTACCCATGAGTGAGTATTGTCGCTTACACTATGTTCCCGAGGTAGAGAGGAAGAAAGGGAAAGTAGCTATTTGGGGAGTACAGGATTTGACCCTCCGTACTATCTTGTTCACCATTGCTCGGATGGCTAGGAACTCCGCTCCTCACATGGTGCTCTAGAGTTACTTTCAGTATGCCATAGACTGTACTAAGCCTCGGGTTTTTAACTGGGCAGATGTTGTGCTTCATAGCATGAAAAAGTAGTTGACCAAATGCAGACAAGGCGACCTAAAGCAATTCAGGTATGGTTCTTTGTTAGTGTCCTTATTTCTCGAGAGGGTTCCATTACTGAGACTGTAGGTTGAGTGGGAATTACTGGCTCCCAGGGATCCAAGAATGCTGAGATGGTGCCAGCTCATGGCCCGGCACGTAGCTGGACCAATTATCAAGTATGATGATACCTTTTTCAACTAGCTGCAACCACAGATGTTGATTGTCAATGATTATGCTTATGTCGAGTTGGATTTCTGAGGAGATCCAGACTTAGTTTTGCCAGAGGATGCTTAGTGAGGGGAACTTGGTAAGAAGTACACATTTTTTTATTTTTAAATGTTTTTGTGAATTTTATCATATGCAAATGTTTTTCATATGTTTTTCCAAAGACTAAATACAAAATTCATTGTTGATGACATAGATGTGGGACCTTACCAACCTCCTGGTACTTCTCCCATTCAGCGGCGAGGAGAGGTAGCGCCAGTGCCACAATGGGATGCCGAGGATTATCAAGCAGTGGAACAAAACCTAGAGGGTTTGACAATAGATATTCCAAGCATGCCTCTTGGAGAGGTTCCACGACGTTATCAGGGTCACACAGTAGGAGTGTCAGAGTCCATTGGTTGACTACTCTGTACGGTTGCCCGAGCAGTCATGTGTTACCGTGAACGTCATCCATGAGGTCACTTTGTAGAAGCTATGAGCTTCAGATTTTGACATTTTGGTCTCCGGACAAAACTTTTTGTAAAAAACTCTTTTGATCATTATATATACATACGGCTTCTACCGGTTTATCTTGTGTTGTGTGAAACTTGATGTGATTGATTTATAAATGATCCAAATGTCTATCTAATACATAGTTAGCCAATGCATCAGTTAATGTATTTAGACATCTAGGATTATGTTGATATGCAATATAATCAAAATAACGTTCCAAGAGGCGAATTCGCAAATAAACCCGTAACAAAGTAGGACTTTGAATAGTATAGACATTACTTAACTGTAGTACTACAAGCTGCGAATCGAGTCGCACAACCAAATGATGGATTCCGAGCGAGATAGCATCAATCAAAAATTCGATAACGGTGCTATACTCTGCAATATTGTTGGTCGCATGGCCGAGACACACACCTTGTAAGGAGACGAGTTCGTTTGTAGGGGTGTAAATTGCCCATGCAGCGGAAGCAAGGTTCTGAGTACTACGGCTAACACCATCAGCGAAGCCAATATAGGGTAGCGAAGACTTCGACATCTGGAAATCAAACACAATGTCACATAAGGGCAAAGACCAGATAACGACAAAAAACAAGCTACAGTAACACACAATAAGTATGATACAATAAAAATACAAGTACTTGTGCACAGATGATTTTATGCATAGTACTTCTTCAAGTACAACCCATTCCTGGGTTCACTCAAAGGGATACCATCGTAATCTACTAATTCATAAGCTCCTTTTTATAAAACTTGTCGAATGATATAAGGACCTTGCCACATGGCTTCGAATTTTCCATCTCCTAGCATATCTCGATCTTGTTCATAGAGGAGAACGAAATCTCCTTCGGAGAAAATGCGAGGCTTGACATGTTTTTCGTATTGGGCCTTGACACATTTTTTCTGAGCTTCTATGACTAGGGTAGCATCGCGTCGAGTTTTGTCTAATCGCATAAGATACAATAGATGTTCTTCCTCAGCAGAAGTGTTTGGTAGGAGTTCAACAACTAGTTTTAAAGAGGGTATCTCTCATTCAATATTGAGAATGGCTTCCAAACCATAAACTAACCAGAAAGGTGTAAACCCAGTGGTGGACTTGACGGATGTCCGGTAAGCCCACAATGCCGAAAACAACATTGTGTGCCAACTTATTTTGTGAATCCCTATCATTCATCGGAGCATAGTTATGAGAACTTTGTTAATTGCTTCGACTTGATCGTTGGCTTGTGGGTAATAGGGCATTGAGTTTTCATGGCAAATTCCCAACTTTTCAGTAAGTTCAGACATCATGAAGTTTCTAAAGTGGCTACCGTGATCAGTGACAATAGCCTGAGGAACACCAAAACGATCTATGATGTTATTAAAAATGAATAATGTTGTGGTCTTTCCAGTGTTGTCAAATGTTGACATTGCCTCGACCCATTTCGTAAAGTAATCGATAGCTACAATAATGTATCCATGCCCCCCGGCCGAGTGAGGGTGACATGTCATGAAATTGATGCCCCATTTTGCAAAGGGACCAACGGAGACCACAGTGTGTAGAGGAGCAGGATGTGACCGTATCTTCTGATTATAGGTCTGGAAAGCATGGCATTTTTGAACGGCAATTATGCAGTCGTTAAATAAAGAAGGCCAAAAATACCCTTCTCGTAAGATCTTTTGGGCAGTAGCATACCCAGACATATGACCACCACATGCTCCAGAATGGCAGTCATTCAGATCTCTCTCAGCTTCATCAAACGTTAGGCAGTGCCGAAAAACAGAGTCGATCCCTCGACGATAAAGAGTATCCCTGAGGATAATATATTGACATGCTTGGTAGCGTATTCGACATCGGTCAATACTAGACAAAGATGGTCGGAAAGTCTAGGTTTGGAGATATATGATGATATCACCATACCAAATATCATCAGTGCTGATGAGGAAAAGAGATTCATCGGGTAATGAATTAGCTGCTACATTTTCCATTTCATAATGGGGAAAGTCGCATATCAACTCAGCAAATACTAAGGACTTCTTGGACTTGGCGTGTTCGAATTCCAAGTCAAACTCCTGGAGTATCACAATCCATTTGGAGTATTTACCCCCTAGCAATTGACGTGTGAGAATTTGTTGCATAGGGTTGCATTTAGAAATCACTGTAGTCATGCACGAGAGGATATAGTGCTGGAAGAGTTGGACGGCTTGAATGGCAGCCAAGGCCAGTTTTTTGATATGTAAATACTTGATTTCGGTAGGCGTTAGACTTCAACTCAAGTAGTAGATAACATGTTCGTCGTTAGCATCATCCTATTTGATGAGAACCATACCAATGGTGTAATCTGAGGAAACAAGGTAGAATAAATAATCATGACTGTAATCGGGGGGAAAGAGAAGTGGAGCACGTGTTAGGGAAAATTTCAAAGCTTCGAAAGCATTGTTGGCAATGGTATCCCAGACAAACTCTGAACCCTTTTTGAGGAGCCGCGTAAATCCACGAGTTATCTTGGCATAATTTGGGATAAAACGATGAAGAAAGTTTGCTTTCCCCTGCAAACTTTGTAACTGGTGAAGTGTAGAAGGAGGAGGGAGATTAAGGATCACCTCAATCTTTAAAGGATCCACCCAGATCCCTTGACGCAAAACGATAAAAGCTAGAAGTCGGCCAGATTCCATGCAGAAAACGCACTTATGAGGATTCAAACGGATATGGTAGAATTGACAGCAGACGAAAATGGCTCAGAGGTGGTTTGGATGATCGACTCAGCACATTGAGTGAGCGGGTAAATCATCCAGATATGGTTGGACGATGTGCTTGATATCATGGAAATCATAAGACATAGCTCGTTGAAAATTTGCGCCAGTGTTCTTGAGATAGAAAGGGAGTTTTCGATAGGCAAAAGTACCCCAAGGACAAATAAAAGCAGTCTTATGTTGATCCTTGGGAACAATGTTGATTTGATTATACCCGGAGAAACCATCCATCAGAGAGAAGATTTCACTTCCGGCGCAATCGTCGACAATCTGATCGACGAAAGGGGTAGGAAAGTTGTCTTTGGGACAAGCTTTGTTGATATCCCTATAATAAATGCATACACGAATTGTGCCTTGTTTGTTTTCGATCAGGACAAGATTGGAAACCCAGTCTGTGAGAGCCACTAGATAAATAAAGCCAGATTTAAGAAGTTTCTCGACTTCGAGCTTGATAGTAGCCGCTTTATGTGGGTGAACTGGACGAAGGCATTTCCGGACGGGTTTAGCATCAGGATATGTCTTTATCTCATGTATCACAATCTCAGGGTCGATACCCGACATTTCTTCATAGCTCCAGGCGAAGATGTCACGAAACTCTTTGAAAAGGGATGTGTACGTGACAATTTCATCAGAAGAACACGAAGCTCTGATATGGACATTTTTGACAATCCTAGGTTTGACGGATATGTCGAGGGGAATAGTGGGCGAGATATTGCTTAAGTTCCCTTCAGGAAACACATCGTGTATGGACTTGGGAATGGTTGAGATGATGACAACGGTCGACGGGGTCAAGATCCGTTAGTAGTTTTCAATGGCATGTTTCTCCAGAAAGAGGATGGAATGATGATGTCCATCATCCCAAAGGGTTTCTTCCATGACAGACATGATCATCTCATCTGTGGGAAAAATGACACGGAAAGGATCTGAAGATAACTCACCAAGAGAGGGGGTAGAAGGAGTCACCGATTGAATGGCCTGATAGGAGGATTCGACCAGACTTAATGACATTTCGTTGCCGTAACAAAGATGATCTCCAGGGTCAGGTACTATCCATGGGTCATGAGACGCAGGAAGTTCGTGAATCGAGGTGTATATCATGTTATTTGAAGCAACGGACAAGTGTGGAACATTGGGCGGTGGAATGGGGAAAGTACCCATTAATGAAGAGTCCTTGAGAAGGCCTACACCGATGTTCTCATAACCCGGTGGGGTTTTAGCGATAAATGGTACGTTGCCAGTATGGGTATCAGAATTAAAGAAGGCTAGGTGGTCGATAGTGACGAACTTTCCTTGATGTGGGAAACGTACCACCCAGAAAAGGGTCAACACAACTGCGCCCATGGAATCGATCCAGCTGCGGCCAAGAAGAAGATTGTAATCAAGGGGAGTGTCAAAGACTTCCACTTCGACTTGGATCATTTTGCCTTCTAACGTGATGGGAAACGAAGGAAGGACATCGTAGGGCTTAAAACCAAAGCCATTGAAGGCTTTAAGAGTGTTATGGGATTCGTTCAAAGGGGGAGAGCCAATGGCTTTCTAGCAAGCAAGAGACATGACACATGTCGAGGCACCCTCATTGATAACAATTCGGCAAATGTTTTTCTTAGAGACAATCACTTGGATTTGGAATGCGAGTTGAGGGGGTAACCTTGGAATGTGATCTTCCAAGTCAAAAAATATTAAATTCGTATCTGTCGGATCGATTCCACCGATAGCTTTCAACAGTGCCTTCCGTTGTGTAGGACAACTTTGAAGGACTTCGAGGGCTGACATCGCAGAAGGTGCTTGGGCCAGGTCTTCAACAATGTTGTAGTTCTGGGAATCACGTGCATGAGGATTGAAAGCCGATTTTTAAACAATGCCCTTTGGGGGGGGTTGAAGAACTGTGTCGAGGCTCAGTTGTTTGAGATGAAGAGGGTCGTTGGTAGGTGGAGTCGCAGGAGAGGGTTGTACCAAGGAAGGAGGTAGATCATCAACCTTCTCTTTAGAGGGAGAATAATCTTTGGCTCGAGTGGTGAGTGCAATGTCTCTCTTCTTTGAATCGCCAATACACATTAATACATAGGATGTAGTAGAATATGAGGGTTGGTCATGAATGACCAATTGAGCTTGTTGTTGAGATGGGAAGGGTTGGGACAAAATGGACGGAGCAGGTGGTTTTGAAGCCCCTTGTAGGAACTTAGTGACCTCGACTTGTTGTGGACAATCCTTCGTGTAGTGATCATCACCACAGATAATACAAGGGTATCAAGGTTTGTGCTTATCCTGATCATCAACAGGTGTAGTTTTGGTTCACTCTGCTTGAGAAGTATTTTTGTCCTCCTTATTCTTACCCCTTCCATTTTTGGATTTGTTTTTACCGGCTGGGGTAGATTGAACTTCATTTACCTCAGAAGTCTTGCTGGTGGGAGGGGCAAGAGATGGATCATTTTGAACATTAGAAGTAGGTTTGGGGTTGGTGCTTGAGGCGGAATGTGGTTGGGCCTGGAAAGTGCCAATCACACCATCAGCTACATGCGAAGCATCTGGAGTAGTTGAAGTGGCGGAAGTGGAAGGACGAGGTAAGTCAGGTAATAAATTGTAAAGGGTACCTGTTTGTGAGTAAACAAGGTCAAGGTATTGAGCTCGACTTATGGCCTACTCTTCCATGACTACTCCACCCATGGCGATGCCACGACCGATGTCATTCACAAATGACTTTGTGAACCACTCTGCCAGAAACTGATCGGGGAGTTCGAATTTAATGAGACATCATCTTCGTTGCCACTCATGAATGTGATCGGATATATATGTGGCCTTGTTCTATTTGAAAGAACTCAAAATCTCAGTCCCCGTTTCATAACGGATTGGTAACTGGTAGTGTGTGAGGAAAGCCATAGCTAGTGTGTTGAAGTCAGTGAAGAAACCTCGTGATAATTCAATATACCACTTCGTAGCAGAACCTGTGAGGGTTCATTGAAAAAGACGTAAACGAATAGAGTCATCCATCAACGAGTTGGATGAACACCAGAGATGAAAAGTCATTACGTGATTTTTCGGTTCCTCTCCTTCTTTGCCATCGAATTTAGGGATGTCTGATGGTAACTTGGTTGGTATAGCCGACCATTGGGGAGAGTGATGAATTGGATCATTTAAAATCCTTGACAAATCCAGAAGATCCAAAGTGGCCAGAAAGGGTAACTGTCGATTCACTTGTGGGTATCGATGGCTTTGGGGAGGAAGCCCTGTTGGCAAACCAGTAGGACCATAAGCAGTCTGCATATAATGTGAAGACCCAGGCATATTCGGTGGTGGTTGGAGAGGATAGTAGCTCATGGGATTGTATCCTAGAACAGGGACGTGAGTCTGAGCATTCGATCTCCAAATGGGATTGAACGTACCTGGATATGGTTGGCCCATACTAGGGGGTATCACAGATGCAGTTGGAAACTGCTACCCCCCAGTCAATTGAGGAGGATGTTGTATCAATTGATTCCAATACTGGGCTAAGGATGGAGGTATGTTTTATCCATAAGGTGGGGTCGGTCCTCCCATTGAAGGTGGTGTTCCAATTGCGGGCAGTGTTCCAATTGGGGGTTGTGCTCCCATTGGGATTTGTGTTCCAATAGGAATTTTCCCACTGAGAGGGGGTTGAGTCATATCACCTTGGTGAAATTGTCCACCGACAGGAATCTGGTAATTTGGTGTGAATGATGGAATAGTGCCACTAGGATTAAGACTGCCAGTGGAGGATGAGAGAGGTCCTCCAAAAGGAAATTGAGGGAGTGTCAGAATAAAACCGGGAAGAGAGTGCCTAGAAGAATAAGGACCACCAGGAGAGCCGGATGGGGTTTGCGTAGGAGTGGGAATGGAAGAATTTAATGCAAGGTATCTAGGTGGTAGTGTTGGGGTGACATTAGGCGTTCACGGTGTGTTGATTGGGGCGAGACTAACCACGGTAAACCCAATGGGAACACTCGTAGTATCTGTATGATGGGCTAGTTCAATAGGGATGGTCAAGATGTGGTCAGATTGCGGGGCGTTCGTACCAGGAAGGTAATAGGCAATAGTAAACAGTACTGTCTCTGGGCTAGAGATTTCGGAAATCACAGGTGAGATGATTTTGGAAATCACAGGGGAACCTGGACCAAAAAGGTCCCGTCGAAAAATGCTCGTAGACCAAAAAAGATCTTGGCCTTCAATGCCTGGAAAGGGTCCAACCGGTGATCCAGAAGACGTAACAACTAAGTCTCCAGAAGAATTTAGTTGCATAAAGGGTCGCTCAGAATCAGGGTGAAGTCGAAAGTCCTCTCGAGTATTGGTAATTCGGAAATGTTCTAGACAGTCAGTGCATTCCACTTGTGGCATGGTGACGGCTTGGACTTCACTCTGTCGAGGAGATCCCTCGGGTGTACTTGTAGGAAAGGGTTGAGAACCTTCCAGATTCTCTGGAGATAAACCCTGCATTCTACGTGAACGACGGGGAGGAGCTATTGTAAATGAGTGACAAACTTACGAATAAAATCATATGGTCAACTTTGGTAAACAAACAACACGCACTAGTAAACAAAATCTAGGAAACAACACCAAGCAAACAAGACCTTCTAATTCCGAAGTTACTAGTTGGTGATAAAATCCAACGTCGCAACAACGAAACGAGAAGGGGCTGGGCTAGGGTGGAAAAGTTACACTGGCGACCTGCTTAACAGATTTACACCCTGGTGCAAGCTCCCACACATAATCGTGGGTATACCCTCCAAGGAGCCCGAGTGATTTTGGCCAACGTCGATTCCAGGTACCGTGAAGACTTTCCCATTCACAGTCACCTCATATAAGAACCTAGAAATATAGGCCACTAAGGTTACCACCGACAACAATAAAGCCTGAGGGGACAATCGACATTCCAATCCACACGCAAGGGCAGGGTATCTAGACCGAAATCAACTCAAAAGGCTTCCACTCATCATTGTGGGTATAACTCCAAGTGATCCCCGTAATACATGCAATCTCTACATTGATATCAATGAAGCAGGATGAGTAACTCTGTCAATATCAATGCGACCTCGTGTTTGACCCTTGTGTGAGAAGGGCTTCCCAGGACAAGATGTTGTAAATGGAATTTAACACTCCTTAACACAAGATGCTATTGTGTGTTTTGTTCTTTGGAGAGTGTATCTCTCTTCCTATTCCAAAGCGGTGGCCTAGCTAAATGTTGGTGTAATAGAGCCCTAGAAAAGAGTTACTAGTTAAATTTTACAATTGCACAGTGTTATTAAGGGTTGTTGTTACTGAAAGGAAGCGGAGATGAAACTGATGTTTTATAAGACTCTGACCAAACAATGCATGGATGAGAATGACATATATCAATTTCCATTCAATGAATCCTATGTACGGGAGGGAAAGATAAGGTTTCCAGATCAAACTTGAACTACAAGACACAATTTCCTTTAAAATGCAGTTGCAACAAATCACGCAAAAAATAACAATTCTCTATTGTTTCTTTTTCAATAATTTCAACAATTGATTTTCAATACTTTTGAAGATGAAAATGCTTTTGAAAGAAAAAATATTTTTCACTTTTCAAAAAGGACCTACACCATATGGTGAGAGTGAAGAAAACCAATAACTAATAAACAAGTAATAGATAAAAACCCAAACCAATCTTTCAATGGAAACAAAAATAACAAGCAAACCAAACTAGCCTTTTCAATTGCATGAGAAAAATGATCTTTCAAATAATGAGAAAATGATAAAGACAAAGAAACTTAACTTTCAACTGATCACCGGTTCTTAACCAAACAAGCACACTAAGATTCCAAAATCAGAGAGTATATCTTTGCCAAGAAAAGTCAAGAAATGAAATTCAAGAAAAATGGACAGGAAAAGCCTTTGAAATCCTAAGACTGTTCGTGCACAAAAACGAAGACAAGAAAAACATCAACCAATGGTCTAAGAAAGTCTTTTTAGACACCTAAACTGATCTTGGCAGTTGAAGATGCAAAAACTCAAATCCAAAATTTTGAAAAAGAGGGTTCACAGGCTAGCAGTATTACATAGTGCGAGAATGGGTCATTCTCGCAAGTGAGCTTTGAGCAGAGTGCGGGAACCTCGCACTAAACCTAAAAGCAAGGTGTGAACTCAATAAATTCTCATAGGCCACTTTGGAGTGCAATGCGAGAATGTCTGAAACTAATCAATTTTTTGGAAAAAGAGACAAAATTTGAAGAGGCCTCTAGACCCAGAGGGTCTATCAGGGTATCCTGAAGACTCAGAGATTGATATGACTGGAGAAAGGTAAGGCAAGAGAAAATGGCCAAGGAAAAACATGAAAAACCATAAAGAAAATAGGTTATTCCCCAGTGGCGTCGCCAATTTTGTTATCGGACTAATTGGTAGGTGCGGACACTAATAGATCTCCCTAGATCCACCTGGATCTAGAACAAAACAGGACAGGACATGACTCTTTCCCTAAGTTTTTACCATTGAATTAGCTAGTAAGGAGGAACAAGTAACATACCTTTGTATCGCTTCCTAGGGTCTCTGTTGCTCCCGCTTCACTCCAGTGCTCTCATGAGGTCAGGACAAAGACAACACAAAATATATTCAATTGTCAACTTATGTGTATGATCAAGGAATTACACAATAAAGTGAGAATGACTTTATGGGAAAATGACATGCCATTGTATCATATTAATTGAAAGTAGAAGATTACAACCTGACCGCCTTGATGTCGCAAACTTCCTTTCAGTGGCTCTTGGCTCCAACACACACACTTGCTCGATATTTGCATGAAGAAGATCAAATCCTCTTGATCGACTTGCTAGAGTCTCCAAGCTACTATTCAAGCTAAGTCCTTCACACAATTCTTTCACCAATTCTCCAATGAATCTTGCTTAACCTTTTCCATGAGAATTCCATCAATATATAGGAGAGAATGAGATGGTTACTTGGATAAGAATGATCCCACAATATCAAGGAATCCAATAAAAGGATAACCATTCGAATGCCAACCCATTCTTCTAGAACCATCGAGAATTCATCTTTTTCCAAGCCTTAGAATGAGTTCACACCCTATCTATATAACACAGTGTAAGATGTTCCCACCCTAGCTTAAGGAAGCCTGTGAGAATGGGCCATTCTCGCACCCTAGGATATTATCAACCTACGAACTCTCTTCAAAAGTAAGTTTTCTGGGAAGAGATAAATGTAACTTTTCTCAGGAGAAAGTTCTTATGAGGAGCCTAAGTACACCATCATCAATACACCATCATGATGACCAAAATCATGGGTAACATCAGAAACCACACAGCAATAGGAGGGTTCGGTAGAGGATATCACTGGCTAACTAGACCCTGACATAGAAATAAGACAGATGGAGGTGGGGACCTCAATTCAACCGGAAAAATGGAAGGGAAAAAAACCTATGGCACGGTCTCTGCATAGGAAGCATGACGCAATGATTGTACACCCACGCATTACAGAAGGATTGAAAACCATGACAACAATGCTAGGTTTCATGGATAAGCTAAGATAATCGAACCACGATGTGGACGAAGCAGGAAAATTCCTTGACTTTGCGCAGTAGGTTTGCATAGACAACATAGGGACAGGGCCCTTTGCAGATCGCATCCTACAACCAAAGACATGGAAGGTTGGCCTAGCAAACATAGGGATCCTAAAACTATTGGAGATTCCCCACTTTGGAATGGGGAAAGAGGTGAACAACTGCATCAAGCAGTTGATAGTGGTCCTCCATGGAGGATTCCTATGGATGGAGCAACCCATATCCATAAACGTAGAGTTGGTAGTAGTAATCATAGGATTGTCGTCAATGGGTGAGAACCCCATGTAGTACTTGGATGAAAAAACAAAAGAGAAGGCTTTGGTTGAAGAATTGTATAGGACATATAGGAATAAGAGGGCTCGCGTGACATTATTTTTAAAAGGATCAACAACATTGTGAAATAGATGGCCAACAAACTCATGGCTTGTAAAATGCTGTGAAAGTCTCGTAAGGAGGAAGTCCCTGTCAGGGTCGTCCCATCTATAGTGCAGTGCACGAATGGAACATCTCTCAATTGGGCCCCTTACCTACTAAACCTATTCTTTGAGGACTGCAAAGATTCACAGGACCTTGACATAGGGTTCCACTACTCATGGTTACTCATAATAATCACACTAATGGGGTGGAGGGAGCCCCCATATTCACACTTCTACAATTAGATAGGTTAGTTCCACACAGCATGATACACATTGTTGAGGAGAAACTTTGACCCCAAGCACATAAGTAAAAACATGGGTACCTTTGCCAGGAATTTTGCAAAAATACAGGAAACATAGCCAAAACTTGGAGAATTACCCCAGATTTGGTCATGTCATTCAAGGACATAGCCAACTTCAAGGTGTCCAAGCACAACATGTGGATCCAAGTGAGCAAGGATCTAGGAAATGAGTGGCTTCAATTAAGATATTGTGTCATGGAGGAAGACGTAGAAATGTCTATGAGAGATTGGCATGATGACTGGAAGATTGCAATATTAACTCAAGAAGTACCTAAGGGTACGGAGGTGGACGTAGGGAAAACTAAGACACCTACAGGAGACAAATTTGCGCCCAAAAGGCCAAAACCACGCAACAAAAGAACGTGGGTGAAACGAAGAAGGATGCACATGCAGGAAAGAAGGACACTGCCCCACAAAAAAATGAACAAGGATTGGGGGCTATGGAAATGTAGGGAACCCCCTCAGCGTATACTCCATAAGAACTAATTCCACCTAAGAGGCCAATTTCACTGACAGGAGGAATGTGTAAGAAGGAGAAAGTGCATAAATAATTGTCTGAGTACACAATCACATAGGATGATGCTGACCTTGTGGCAGAGAAGGTGCAATACCACGTAGGAGAAGACTTCGAAGAAGCCAAGAACCAAAGAGGGAAAATAAAAGACAACTTGGTTGGCATAAAGTAGGTCCTTGAGTAAATAAAAACCACGCACAGGTATGAAAGGGGAACATAATCCTTCCCTGAGGGAGAAACAATAATGGAAACAAGGACTATGCTACAAAAGGAACACACAATTCACACAATTGCCCAAGCGATTCCAACATTCAGAGTAACAAATGACATGTTGCACATGGATGAAAAATGCAACATAGACGCCACTAAAATATTTGGTGTAGGTCGACATGGTATTAGCCGGAATACCCACAAAGGTGTTGTACTGACTCCAAGTCAGCGTCGCGCATGAGGTGCAGTCACGCGTGAGGAAAGGTGTAGTAGAACTGCAAGAAACAAAAGGTGACAAGGAAGCATTGGAGGTCATGGTCGAACAAGTAAAGTTCAATACCAGAGGAGGGAAAGAGAGTGTGGATAAAATTGAACAGGGTTGACAACAATCTACAACCACCTTCCAGACAACATGCAAGCTGAGATTTCAAGTACAGAGGAGAAACTCAATAATATTTCTCAAACCATCAACCACTATAGGCAACAGATTGAGGAATTGAAGGAAAAATTGACTCCGACAAATCCAACTAAGGTTAGGGAGAAGAGGAAAGCAGAAGATGGAATCCAACTAGTGGAGTTTGAGGAACAAGCTAACACAGTAGCATAATTGTTTGATAGAACAACACAGCTTTGGACCATGCTAGAGGAGGATGAGAGGGTCCAACAATGGGACTAGGAGGAAGAGAGAATAAGTGTAGAAATCCAGAACCTCAACCAAAGGCAAAAGACAATCAACATCACTTATCGTTTAAAAGGAACACATGAGATGAAGAGATTGCAGGTTGAGCTAAAGACTGCATAGGTGCACAAACATGAGCTACAGACACAAATGGAACCCCTCGAATAGAAACTAGCAGAAATGATCGTGCAATTGGAGGCAGAGAAGAATAATATGGCATAGACACAGGAGGAATGCACAACCATAGTTCAAGAGAAAGTCACACCGCATAACTTAGAAGTGCTTACAGAAAAGGCCACCTAGGTCCAAACATGTGGAAAGGGACTTGCAGACAAGTTCCATAGTCTAGCAGAGGCTTTCAAGGGAGTGCGTAGTGCCTATGTGGCTTAGGACGAGCCACGTGTTAGTGTTGGGGGATTGTTGGGTGCAGGCCCACTTTTGGGAAAATAATAATTTAGGGGAATAAAGTGCAGAGAAGGAAAAGAAACATGTGCAAGGTAAACGTGCATGCAGAGGAGGAAATCATGTGAGGCACGCATGCAAGAAGACCTAACCATTATAGGGTTATAGTTTTGGTAAGAGGATGTAATGGCTGGTAAGCCAAAAATATGTATAAATATGTACCTAGGAGGTCTAGGTCGGGGTTCGAAGACTATTAAGGGTTTGGTTCAGGTTTTTGGTTGTGGGTCAGAATGTCTATAAATTTCGATCTCCTTTCATAATTTGTTGATCTAAGGAGAGGAAATAAGGTATATCTTGAGGGTTAGATCATAGGATAGGGATCCTGGTGTGATCTAGTCCGCCTCATTGTAGATCTCGACCCGTTTGATGGAGAGTTGTAATGCGTGTGGCATTGTAGTTTTGGAAACACCATAATAAAAGAGCAGAGCAGCCAAATATTTGTGAACGTAGCCCAAGAGGGGGTGAACCATGGTAGATCATGTGTTATGTGATTGAATATTGTGTATTTCCTTTATTCTCAATGATTATATATTATACAAATGCATGAATGACTTAGTTAGATCTTTTATTTTACATGCATGAGTAAGAATGATAGAATATTCAATATAAGATGAATGTTAGAGTAAAAAAATAAATATCACAGAGTGTAATCCCAGATCCTCACTCATTCCTAGGCTACAAGCACCTGAGCATTGCAGCCACCCATAAGAACTATCTCGGGTGAGACTGCGTAGTGCATTCTGTGCACTGTGTTTCCTTATGGTTTACTAGGAGGGCCGATAGTTTTAGTGGGTTTTGTTGGAAACCATAGTATATTTGAACCTGGTTCAACCAAAGAATGATAATTAGAGGTAATAAACAACCAACAATCTCAAACTACCATGTTATCACTAACGCACATCAATATTAAGAAGTTTTGATATATCAAGGAAATGAACATAGGATTTATTCTCATGTAACAAGCATAGATCATAAATTGCATAAATTAAAATACACATATATCTAAATTATAACTTAAATTTCATTCACGTTAATCTCAAATCTCCAAATATGTAAGTAGTTTGATGAATT
>ML786483.1:175565-187799 GCA_009831015.1 Picea engelmannii | reverse complement strand
TTTTCCTCAATGGAACAACAATTGCATAAAGGGAAATTTCCACTTATCCTCTTAAAAAATATAACAAAGAAAAGAGATGTTAAAGAAATGATCTTTCCCACAACCAAAGGAAAATTTTTAACAGAATTGCGAACAGACATAGTATAGGATCTCAAGAAACTAGCTAGCTCCACAACTGTTGTGTGTTATCTACAATTTCATCCTCACTTTGCTCATACAAATTGCCTTCACCATTTTTCTACAGTTTTCTTTTTTTGTTGTTGTGCAATTGTATATTATATTGTTCAATATATTAACTACTATGCTCACGTGCCCAGGTTGAGGGTGTTTTGGTTGCAGTGAATGCATACTCGACCCCCTTCGAGCCTGTGTGTGCCAAATGCAATTCTCCTGCTTCTGCCTTTGCTTTCATAAATGACGATACAATTGATTGTCTGCAATGCAGTAAAAAATTCCCTTACATATATAGACATTGCCTCATTGCTGCCATTCGAACCGTGGGAAATCGTACATTGTACAATTAGACAGTTACAATATGTGATTCTTGGGTTAGCAGAATTTCCATATGAAGTATACCTATAGAAAAAGACAAACAATGTCTACATGTTACACGACTTTCAGATACATAGAAAATTTACCTTAAATGAGGACAATGCAATATTGCATATTGGCTGAAAAAAAAAGAAAAAAAGAGATCATATCAACCTTTGCCAGGAAATGAAAAAATCTCATGTGTGTCTGTAATTTTTCTTCAATACCCATATGAATGTTCATCGGACTCGAGTTCTTCTGAGTTTACATCTATGGTTGTAAAATTTTCTTTCCAGATATTTTTTCTCTTTTTGTGCACTTGAAAAAAGAAGGAGAATCTAACTACAAATCAAATTGTTGTTGTTATTTTCATGTTTTTTTGCATCTCCCAGTAAGAATTTTGCATATTTGTTGGGGTGTCCAAATAAAAAAAAATGGTGGTTGGTTGTGGATTTGTTGGAGGAGTCTGTACCTTTTTGGGTGCCCAAATTGGAAAAATGTTTTCCAACTATATAGCCATGGAAGAATTTCTGCATTTTTTGGGTACCCAAATAAAAAAGAAGATGATCTCCAACTATAGATTTATGGTATGGTATCTGCATTTTATCGATGCCCTAATTTAAAAAAAAGGGCTCGACATGGATTGAAGCATGAGATTGAGATTGTCAAAACTCGCTATAGAGATTGGGGAGTTCAGGCATTGGAATTCATACAGGAAGGTGCATTTATTATTGATGTACAAGTGCATAAGATTGTTCAATCCAGAAATGAGAAGCATGAGGAAAAACCCCATACAAAGTATCCGACTATGAATAAATTAGGCCCATCCTTTGAACTGTCGAAATGGCTTTCTCCTCTGGGCATAACCATTAGGCATTTCCAATAATATTGGAAATTTGGCATTGTTAAAAATGGTAGTGATAGAACATGGAACTATCATAAGCAAATGTCCATAGTGATATTGCTTCATGGTAAAATAGTAATCGGTAAGTTTCTTGTTCCTCATTTTGGGGTTTGGTTTTGTGTTGTCTTTTGTTTGGCACACTTTTGTTCATATCTCATGGCACAGTTATTTTCTAATGGGAACATATACCAGATGTAAGAGAAAACCAATGCCACGTGTGTTTTTTATATATATCAAATTGTTTAATGCATAGGTCAATGTGTACTGCTCTATGGACCCTTGTGGGATCTCACTTGGTAGCTTCTATGTTCATGTGTTGCCTTGTGCCTCTACTTTCAATACATTTGGTGTTTACTTGGTCTTGGTTGTGTGCTTTGTTCTGGAAAATTAATGATACATTCAGGATCTTGGCAGTTTTTCTATGATCTTAAAGAATATACATGACATGCTTTTCCTTTTAATATAATCTCTTTGACAAAAATGTAGTATGTGGCATGCTTTAGCACTTTTCCTTGGTCGATGGACTTACAAAAATTCATCTCCAGGAATATTTTGAAATAAAAGGATATATACTATGTGAAGTCCAATGGAACTATCATATCAACAACAGGAAATTCAAATTCAAATTCATCTTGAACTTCAAATTCGTCTAGAACTTCAAATTCATCGTTGTTATACTTGCAGTGAAGTTGACAATACAATAATTTTACTTAAACATCCGAAAATTGATTTTCTTGTGGTTTTTCGATGCTTCTCTTATAAAACACATCCTGGAAACTATAAGCATGGCTCGATTTATCTATTCCTTGATTGAAGAGCCTTCTCGCCTATTTAATGCACTTCATAGTTATAGTTAAGACCATCAATGGGTCTTTCTTACACCAATTCCTTCTTTTGAAAATTGTCATCCCCTTTATTTTTTCCCTCTTCTTTCCCTTTCTGGTTACTTAGTCATTTTTCGAAAAATCTCTAGGTGCGGGGGTTGGGGGATTCACGTCTTCATATTTCCACTGATACTTTTATATCACGAGTCCGACTGACCACTTCCCTGTTTCATATTCATCAAAAATTTTGTATCGCGGGTTTCTGGATAGGTGGGTTCCCGGATAGGCAGGTTCAATATTGCATTTCCATTGTTTTGCTGCCTACAAACAACACCCGAACTTCCCCAATCTACAAATTGGAAACCAAATTCCCCTTTCTTTTTCTCATTTTCTTTCCCTTTCTAGTTAGTCGTTTTTTCGAATTTTTTGTTTTCCCGAATGTCTCATGCTTTTATATACAACACCTGAAGTTCCGCAATACACAAATTGACCGTCAAATTCCTTCCTTGTCCCTGTTCTGTGTTACACATTTTGCAATCAAAATTTGGGATACATAAAATTTGACCATTGGGCCCTCACGTCTCCTAAGTAGAACTTGTGGCCCTATTTTCAAGCCCGTCAATACTCCCTGTTCCGAGTATGTCTCATGCTTTCATATCATATGTTAGACCAACCGCTTACCCATTACATACTTGGCCACTATTACCATCGTCGGTTCTTGGCCAAGCTTTCTCAACATTGCGCTTCCATTTTTCTTCTACCTACAAACAACACCCGAAATTATGCAATATACAAATTGACCACCAAAATCCGTCATTGTGCCCTATTCCGTGTTACACATTCTGCAGTCAAAAGTTTGGATACATACAATTTGACCATCAGCCCCTCACGTCTCTTGAGTATAACTTATGACCCTATTTTGAAGCTTGCCCGACCACTTTCCATACTTGGCCATTTCTGGGAATCTCTTTTGTGGGTTGGCGGGTGGACGAAATGTGCAATGCTTAATCACTCTTCGCCATCCTCGCCACCTTTGCACTTAATTCTAGATATGAAATTATTAAGCTTTAATGATAATATCTCATCATGCAAGAACAATTAAGATTGTCATTAATGTCTGAAAGGCTGGAGAATATTTTTCATTAATACGAATTAAACCAAGATTTGTGGAGAGTTGTGTTATCCTTTCTAGGTATTCATTTCAAGAATCATGCAATTTCTTTCATGCGTTGTCTAGTTGGCGCCTTTACAATATCTCTAATCCTTAATCTCTCTTCACCCTCATCGCCACCTTCACACTTTTTTCTAAATATGCAATTAGTAATCTTTAATGGCAACATCTCATTCCGCATTAACCGTGGAGATTATCATTGCTCAATGAAAGGATCGAGGATATCTTCCATTGATACGCATTAAACCAATATTTGTAGAGGGTTATATTATCCCTTCTGAATTTTCATTTCAAACATCATCTGGAGAAAGAAAAAATTCTTGTTAACTTATGGAAGTAGTTCGACAACAGTTCTATCTAGATACATTAAACAACTTCGGGCATGATGACCAGAGATTCCTGTAGTCCAAGGCATATTCTTACTACTCATATCGCTCCACCTAGGAGAAAAAAAGGAGATGCTCCCTTGGTGAAATGAGAGATATATTTCAAGCCAAATAATTCCAAGGCAACCTCACCTACTCAGACAGCCTGCCTGCCTGCATTGATGGATGGCGCAGAGGTTGATTCGATCAATTTCGAGATGGGAGAAAATGATTTGATGGATGATGATATGGAAATGGATGATGGAAATGCAGACATTGTTCCAACGCCTACGCCCAAATTGAAATCAACTCTAATAGGGGGAACTTCCCATCTCGGCGATGGAAGTCCTGACAAGACCAAAAAAAGGGGTTTCAGAAAAGAAACTTTCGTTTAACGCAAAATCCTCTTTGCAGCTCAAGAGTAGGAATTCAAGAGGTCCAAATTAGTTCATTCTGGGTAGAAATATTTCGCTATAAGGAAATGGTCTCTTGATGCTCCCAGAGATATATTTCAAGCCAAAAAATTATTCAATTATTGTACCAATCTCCTGTTCTCTAGATATACACTTAACATCTTAGGGGATGAGGACCAGAACTCCCACTCGTGCAAGGAATATTCCTACTACTCATATCCTTCCACCCAAAATGGACTAATTTGGTCCTCTGGAATTGCTCGTGCAGACTATGTCCCTGAAGTCTTCGACTGTGAGGAGGTGGTCTCTTGGTGTGTCCTAACTTTCAGTTTTGGGTTCTTTCGCTTGCCCCACAACATTTTTCGTCTTCTTCCTCACAGGTTCTTATGTCCTCTTGTGTTTGAAAAATTATGGGTTTCTTTCTTACTAGGGTGCAACGTTGGAGCAATGCCAACATCAGGATCATGAGTTTTGTTCACCTGCTTCAAGCCAAGGATTTATTCCACTGCGGAACCACTCTCATGTTTCTTTGTAGCCTCAGGTCTTCTCCAAGATATTAAGATTGTGGTAGCGAACATTGACCTTCCGAGGAGAATACTGTAAGGATTTCTTAGAAAAAATCATGGTAATTGGTTTTGTATGCATGTTGAAGAGCATCTCGATGGCTCCTGCATGTTGCAGATCCTTTGCCTATGTTTATGACAAATATTTTCAATGTTTTGGTGCAAAGAACTTGGTCCAATTTCTATGGATATATATACACTTCCCAATATTTTTTTTTTAAATAGATTTACTATTAAAACAAATTCCTTGGAGTCTTGGTTTCTTCTTCTTTGTTGAATTTAACACCTCTTCTCATTGGCATGGTTTGATAGCCTCGTAGTTCTTGAATATTGTTTTGGCTTAAGTACTTTTATCTAATATGGAGCATTTAACAATTATATGGCAATGCATTGTGTTGATCCCATCAGACTTTTATGGAAACAAAAATGAATTTCAGATAGTTTCAAACCAACATTCAATTCTATTCGTAATACAGATAGAACATAGCAAGACCAAATCACAATGCGGAAGTCGGGGCCCTGCCCTAGAAATTTCGTTTTCATCTCAACCTTGCTAAGAAAACGATTTATTATTTCCCTTTCACTTCCTTGATTCCTTTACTCTGAAAGGGAACATTTTATTATTTTTCCATCCCCTGGCCTCTATTTTAGAACTTTTTAATTTATTAATGAAATTACCAAATTTCTTGTTCGCGAATAAAAAAAAATGATATATGGTGGTTGTAGTCAAATGGGACTATGAAATCAACTACAATATTAAAATTCAAGATCATCATTGTTGTTTCTAGACATGCAATTATTAATCTTTAATGATAACAACCCATCATGCAAGAAGTTTAATACTTAAGTTAATATGTCAAAGTCATGGATGAATGTATCAAGAACACAATTACTCCCACAAGTTGCAATAAAAACTAATCTTCAACAAAGCATTTTCTCACACCCTTTTTAATGGTACAATCACAATATAAAACGAGTTAGTGGATAAAATATTGGACTAGAAAATGATGGTTTTGCAACAATGGGGCTTGTTTGAGACCAATTCCTGCTTACGGAAATTTCCCTCCTCTTTTCTATTTTCCCACTCTTTTATCCCCTTCTTTTCCCTCTTCTATACTTAACCAAATTCCCCTTTATTTTTCCCCGGTAGTTTCTCTTTCTGGTTACTTAGTCGTTTTTTCCGAAAATGTCTTGATGCACGGGTTGGAGGATTCACAGGTTCACATTTTCATTCATGCTTTTATATCACGATTCCAATCGAGCGCTTCCCCTTTCCATACCTAGCTAGTTTTTCAATCGTGGGTTCCCGCCTAGGTGATCTGTAAATTGCACTTCCATTGTTTCGTGACTTGCAAACATCACTCTAGCTTCTATGATATGAAAATTTATTTCCAGACTCCCACATCATCCCCTCTTCTGTGTTACACATTTTGCATTGAAATGTTCCGATACATACAATTTGACCATTGGGGCCTCACGTCTCCTCAAGAACCCTTGTCACCCTATTTTGAAGCCCTTCTGACTGCTTTCCACACTTGGCCATTTCTTCGAATCTCTTTCGTGGATCGTTGAGTTGGCAGGTTCAGGAAATTTCCAATTTCTAGTCGTTATTTCATGTGCCCTCCACCTTCAGACTTCTTTCCAAGTATATGCAATAAGTATACAACTTCTCCAAAAAAATACAGAAATATCTTGCAAGGAAATGGAATATCTATTACAAATTTGAATATATTGGCTCTTCTTTTCCCTCTTCTATACTTAACCAAATTCTCATTTCTTTTTCCCCTCTACTTTCTCTTTCTCGTTACTTAGTCGTTTTTTCTGAAAATGTCTCAATGTGCGTTTTGGCAGACTCATGGGTTCACATTTGCACTCCTTCTTTTATATCATGAATCTAACCAACCTCTTCCCATTCCATGCCTAGCCACTTCTCAGATCACGGATTCCCAAGTAGGAAGGCTCTATATTGCACTTCCATTGTTCCTTGACCTGTAAAAAACACCTGGACCTCAACGATATATAAATTTAATGCCAGACTCCCACATCATACCCTCTTCTGTGATACACAATTTGCAATCAAAAGTTCTGAGACCTACAATTTGACCTTCAGGTCCTCACATCTCATGGGGAACTATTGTCACCCCATTTGGAAGCCTATTTGTCTGCTTTCCATATTTCACCATTTCTTGGAATCTCTTTTGTGCCTCCAATTCCATACTTACCCTAATTTTTCACTTGCAGGTTCCCGGATAGGCAGACTACACTTCCAGTGTTCCTTGACCTGCAAACAACTCCCCATCTTCCGTGATATACAAATTGTCTTCTGGACTCCTACATTAGCCCCTCTTCCATGTTACATAGTTTGCACTCAAAATTTATGATACATAGAATTTGACTGTCGAGGCCTCACGTCTCCTCTAGAACCCTTGTCACTCTATTTTGAAGCTTGTCTGACTGCTTTCCACACTTGGCCATTTCTTGGAATCTCTTTCGCGGATTGTCAGGTTGGCGGGTTTAGGCGGTTTCCAATTCCTAGTCGTTGTTTCCTGTGCCCACCACCTTCGCACTTATTTCCAAGTTTATGCAATAAGTATACAACTTCTCCAGAAACATGTAGAAAATATCTTTCTAGGAAATGGAATATCTATTACATATTTGAATATATTGGCCCTTCTTTTCCCTCTTCTATACTTAACCAAATTCCCATTTCTCTTTCCCCTGCACTTTCTCTTTCTCGTTACTTAGTCGTTTCTCCAAAAATGTCTAGCTGTACGGGTTGGCGGACTCACGAGTTCACATTTTCACTTGTACTTTTATATCGCGACTTCAACCGACCGCTTCCCCATTCCATACCTAGCCACTTCTCCGACCACAAATTCCTGGGTAGGCAGGCTCCATGTTGTACTTCCAATGTTCTATGACCTGCAAACAATGCCCTGGCTTCTGCGATATACAAATTTACAATCAGACTCTCACATCATACCCTCTTCCGTGTTATACAATTTTCACTCAAACGTTCCAAGAGCTACAATTTGACTATCAGGTCCTCACGTCTCCTATGGAACTATTTTCACCCTATTTTAAATCTTGTCCGTCCTCTTTCCATACTTCTCCATTTCTTCGAATATCTTTCGTGGATCATTGGGTTGGAGGGTTCACGAAATATCCAATTCCTAATAGTTTTTTCCTGTGCCCGCCACCTTCACACTTATTTCCAAGTATGCAATAATTGAGGTTTAATGTTGACATCTCACCATGCCTTGAGGAGACCATCATAATAATTGTTCCTACACAACTTGTCCAAAAACATGCAGAAAATATCATGTCAGTTAATGGGATATCTATTACAAATATCAATATATTAGTGAAAACGAATTCCACCGACCATTTCCCTATTCCATACTTACCGACTTTTTCTCTTGCAAGTTCCCAGACAGGAGGGTTCAACATTTCCCTTGCATTGTTCCACGACCTGAAAACAGAACCCAGAATTCCACAATATACATGCAAAAAATATCTTTCCAGGTAATGGGATATATATTGCAAATTTCAATATATTAGAAAAAATGAGTCTGGCCGACTATTTCCCTATTCCATACTTAGCCACTTTTTTGATTGCAGGTTCCTGGATAGGCAGTCTCAATATTTCCCTTCAATTGTTCCATGACATGCAAATAGTACCCGAAATTCCGCAGATATACAAAACGGTCGTTGGACTGCCCCATCATTCACTTTTCCCTTTTACGCCTTTTGCAGTCAAAATTTCCGAGACATACAATCTGATCGTCAGGCCCTCACCTCTCCTGAGAATCCCCTGTAACCCTATTTTGAAACTTGTTCGACTACTTTTCATACTTGGCCATTCCTTACTTTCTCTTCCCCATCCCCGTCACCTTCACACTTGTTTATAATAAAAAATTGTTTATATATATATATATATATATATATACACATATAATTTGACCGTTGGGCGCTCACCTTTCCTCTGTATCCCTTGCAAGCCTACTTTCAATCGCATCCGACCATTGTTCATACTTATGTATATATAAAAGAGTCTTATTTATAATAAATAAGATTGTTTATAAAAATATAATTATATATATATATATATATATCTTTGTGTGTGTGTGTGTATAAGGTCTTATTTCTAAGTATGCAATTAGCAAGCATTAATTCCAACCCAAGATTTGAGTAGATCTCTCATTAATACGCATTAAACCAAGATTTCCAGAGGGTTATATTATCCTTTCCGAGTGTTAATTTCAAGCATCATGGAATGTTGTTCGCGTGTTGTCGGGTTGGCCCGTTCATGAAATCTTCAATCCTTAATTCTGAAAACGAGCCCGACTGACCATTTCCCTATTCCATACTTATCTACTTTCCCGAAATTCTGCAAATATACAAACCAACCACTGAACTTCCCCATCATGCCCTCTTTCGTTTTACACATTTTGCAGTAAAAAATTCTGAGACATAAAATTTGACCGTCGGACACACACCTCTCCTGAGTATCTCTTGTAACCCTATTTTGAAGCCCATCTGACCGCTTTTCATACTTGGCCATTCCTTACTTTCTCTTCCCCTTCTCCTTCACCTTCACACTTGTTTATAATAAAAAATTGTTTATAAAAACACACACACACACACACACATATATAAGGTCTTATTTCTAAATATTCAATTAGTAAGCTTTAATTATAACAACTCATCATGCAGGAACCATATAGATTGTCATTGATGAGAAAAAGGCTCGAGGAGATCTCCCATTAATACGCATTAAACCAAGATTTGTGGAGAGTTATATTATCCCTTCCGAGTGTTAATTTCAAAATCATGGAATTTTGTTCGCACGTTGTCGGGTTGGCGCATTCATGAAACCTCCAATCTTTAATTTCTCTTCTTCGTACCCTCCACCTTTGCACTTCTAAGTATGCAATAAGTAAGCTTTACTACTAACAACTCATCATGCAACACCCATAGAGATTGTCATTAATGAGCGAAAGGATCGAGGAGATTTCCCATTCACAAGCATTGAACCATCATTTGCAAAGGGTTATATTATCCCCTCCAACTGTTCATTTCAACCATCATCTGGAGCAAACAGACGTTCTCATAAACTTATGGCACCATCTCGACAACAGTTCTGTGGAGATACAGCGAACATCTTCAGGCGCGAGGACCAGAACTTCCAGTGGTCCAGGGAATATTCTTACTACTCATCCCCTTCTTCCCAGAACGAAATAATTTGGACCTTTGGAATTTCTCATGAAGGTTGTGTCCCTAAATTTTTTGAATGTAAGGAGATGGTCTCTTGGTGCATCAATAAATATATTTAAGGCCAAAGAATTATTCCACTGCGGGACAACTCTTTTGTTTCTTTGTCACCTCAAGTCTTCCACCAGATGTTAAGATTGTTGGAGCCAACATTTACATTCATAGGAGAAGACTCCAATCAGTTTCTAAGATATCATAGTAATGGGTTGGACCTCTTGTCTGAGTTCCTGGAAGACCCGATGGTAGTTCCTGAAGATATCACAAGCTTGTAGGTTAGTTCATTTAGAAATCCATTCCGGGAAATTGCTTGGTTGTTTACAATAATAACAGGACAGGAATCCATAGCAACTATTTCCTACATGGTTCTTTATATTTTGTATTTCATAGTCAAGGAACAAGCCATTTTTTATTGGGGGAAGCTAATTTCCCATGAAATATGTTCCCAATTGTCAAGTTTCAAAAAGGAGAAGAAATTTTATATGTCATCCTACTTGGTTTTTGCAATAGCGCATTGTTGTCAGTTTCCAAAACTGTCTCTGTCCAAGAAGGTAAACTGGGAATTCGACCCAATAACCTTTTGGTACCAGGCCTTGTGGAAGAACAAGGCCTCCCACTATTTTTATAAGATTTGTAATGACTTTGTCTCTATTTTCAATTTTTTATTGTTAGGAGAATATGCTCCCCACAAATCTGACTAGAAAACCAAGTTTTTGGACAGGAAGGGGGCACTTGAACAAATGGATAATTATAGTGTGATAAGGATTTTTGGCTCGAAGGAAAAACCTTCTCTCCTTCCATGCCACATTACAAATAGAATGTTTGTTAAAAAAATAACAAGACAATACAACTACTGGTTGCATCTATTTCATGAGAAGAGAAAAAAACAATTCATTCCTTTGCCTTGGAAAGTCGGGGACTTCGTGTTGAGGAACGCCAACAAAATTGAAGAATTCCCAGCCCATTTCAATAACTTGAACCTAAGATATGTTTAAATCCAAGACCCCAAGTTAATCGTCAACTCCATTCCCTTAACTAAGCAAGCCTTTGATAAACAAGTTGATATTTTTAAGGCATTGTCTTTAGAAAATTTTTACAACATCCTTGAATATGGTGAAGATGATGTGGACAACTGTCCAATCGACTATTCGGTATAGAATGAAGAAATTGATGCCTAATCTTTCTATCAATCTAAAGGAATTAGAAAATTAACTTTTCAACATAAAATTTTGGAATGAGATCAACGTCTCCCCCTTGAGAAGCTACATTGAACAATGAGTTGAATGGGAATTGAAGCAGGTCACCGACGAAAGGCAACATGTTGCTGGCACGATTCCAGTAGCCATCGACGGAAACAATAAAAAGGAATCAACAAACAAATAGAAAAAGGGTTGATGTGTACCATCACTGTAAGTCTATACTGATCACATCCTTCTTTGTTTATCAATCCAGTTATTCCACCTTTTTAAATATAAATGTATAGTCAAAGACTAGTACCTTTCAATTTCTTCTTTTCAGGTATTACACTCTACCGTCACCCACTTCTTCTTTCCACAGTCCTATTTCTTGTACATATTTCTCATATGGTCCATGGGAGCCCCAATCCCATTCTATATGACAAACACATTTAAATTTACAGGATTATGTAACAACCAATATTATTTTTTGATATATTTCAAATACAAATATTTTTTATCTCCTTTTATTTTTATGTGCTCATAAATTTGTATCTTCAACTATGTTGAATGTCAAGAAATTGTGTTTATTTAATTTGAATTATCTTTTTCTCATGCATATATTTTTCTCATACTATGCATATAACCTTTTTTGTCCTGGCACATATAGAGACATACATGTCAGATGGTCTAAGAAAGAACGAAATTTTTTAACACAACAAAATGGATTATATAGTTTCAAAAAATAAATGGGACTCTAGAGGCCATGTGTCATTTACTACATGGATACCACATGTGCTTCATGTTGCTTGCCACATCCCCACTGCAGTTTCCATCTGCCTCCGCTACTTTTTCCCCATCCCTGTGCATTTAATCCCAATTCAATCTGGCAGGGACTATGCTGCCATGCAACACTTGTTAACTTAAGAACCTAGTTTTTCCTTCAAATAGGAAGTCACCACATGACCATGCTCAAAATAAATCTTATAAAATAAGGAATTATGTTCATAATCCAAT
>ML786483.1:151503-168468 GCA_009831015.1 Picea engelmannii | reverse complement strand
TAGGCATAGATAATGAGAAGATGACACCCTCAAGTCATACCTAATTCAACATTTATAGATATTTGAGTAAGGTTTTCTTAATCAATTTACACTAGAGTGCAATAATCATAGATAAAAGGACTACTAGATTATGAACATGATTCCTTTTGTTATAGGATTAATTTTTTGCATGGTTATGTGGTGACTTTCTAACTGAATGAAAAACTAGATTCTTAAGTTAACAAGGTTGCATGGCAGCGTAGTCCCTATCGGGTTGAATTGGGATAGGAAAAAGTAGCAGAGGAAGATGGAAACTGCAGCAGAGATGTGGAAAGTATCATGAAGAACAAGTGGTATCCATGCAGTAAATGACATGTGGCCTCTAGAGCCCCATTTATTTTTTGAAAGTATATAACAAAATACAATTTGTGCATAGTGGAAGATAAAAATTTATGACAACACAAATATGAAAGGAGATAAAAAAAGCAGTTTAGTTTGAAATATATTAAATAAGTTACAAGTTCATGGAAATTTAAAAGCATTTGTCATATAGACTGGTGAAAGATAAAAATGTATGAGGACATAGATATAAAAGGAGATAAAAAACAGTTTTATTTGAAATATATCAAAAAATTAAAGTTTGGTACATATTCCTAGAAATTTCGATGCATTTGTCATATAAACTGGGATTGGGGCTCCAAAAAGACCATAAGAGAAATATGTACAAGAAACAGGATTGTAGAAGGAAGAAGTGGGTGATGATAGAGTGTAATACCTGAAAAATAAATAAATTGAAAGATATCAGTCTTTGGCTAGACATTTATATTTAAAAAGTGGAATAACTAGGTTGATAAACAAAGCAGGATGTGATTAGTAGACTTACATTGATGGTTCATATGACCCCTTTTTCTATTTTCTTGCGGATGCCTTTTCATTGATGTCGTCGACGAATGATGGAATTGTGGAAACTTCCTGCTTCCTTTCATCGGCATCATGTTTCAATTCCCTTTCTATCCATTATTCAATGTAGCTTCTCATTGGGGTGACATTGATCTCATTCCGAATTTTATGTTGAAATTTTTTTTTTCTAATTCCTCGAAGTCGATAGAAAGATTACATAGAGCCTGATCAATTTCCTCATTTTGTACTGAATAGTCAACTAGCCAGTCATCGATGTGATCTTGACCATATTCAAGGATGTTGTAAAAATTTTCCAAAGACAACGCCTTAAACATATCAACTTTTTTATCGAAGTCATGCCTAGTTAAGGGCAAGGAGTTGACGATTAAGTTGGGGTCTTGGAAGTCGTTGGTCCTTTCGGCTAAGTTTATTCTGGAAAACCTTGTGAATAATTTGTCTTTATTTGATATGGCTTGTTCACATGAGTGGACAATGAGATGCAGATTCTTCACTTTTTCTTTCCAGCATGCATTTAATTTACTGATCCAGTTTTTGGATGGAAGATCTTGTTGTCTTCTTCTTGTTTCTGTCATGTTGTTGAAAATGGTACCAAAAGAAAGGATCGCGTTTAAATAGAAATGTTCTTCATCTTTTAACTTCCCCTGCAAATGTTTGATCAAATTATGTGCCCTGGTTCCAAGGGAAGTCATGGTTTGTGATGTTTCCCATGCCTCAGTAACTAGTTCCATTATTTTCTTGATATTATTCTCCACATATCCTCTACAAGATGTGACGAGGCTGGAGGATTCGTTTAACTTGGCTACAGGGGTCGCAGGCATGTCTATTGCCAAAGGATTGGCAAGCAATGGCATAGGAATAAAAGCCTCCTCCAATTCCTTGACCCGATCCTTCAGTCTGGCATTCTTATCCTCGATGCCTCCAATTGACTCATGAAGTGCATCACTGCTCTCTATGTGAAGTTGACAGATTTGGAACAACCTCATGTTTGCAAGGTTAACCTCTGAACGAGATTTTCCTTTCTTATTTTTTACATTTTTTTTTCAATAATCATTTTTTTGGACTGGCTGTCAAAAACAACGCTCTTGAACACAAAGGATTCATCTTCATAAAAAAATTTGGTATCAGATATGTCAATTGGACAACTATACTAGATGGCATCTCTAGGTTGATCAAGGTAGCAGAGTACGCTATCCAGATCAGGCTCAAGTTCCATGTTCTGACTCTGAATTTCAGGTTCTTCCACCTGTCCCACATTTTTTTTTCTCTTCTTGTCTACTGGAATCTTGTGAGAACTATCAATTTGAGAGTGAGGATGGTTGTTATCTCATCTTCCATTTGAATAAATCTGAGTTTCTTTGTTGTTGTGGTGGGCCGTTGGAGCGATGCTCCAGGATGTCGTACTTTTGGGAGTGTTATTTGTTGATTGAACACCCTTGTCACCGGGGCCTTTTCCCTGTTGCATGTACAATTTAGTGTTTCTTTGCAATGTGTCTAGGTCGTCGACATCAGAAGCAGGAGCGTTGTCACCAGTATCTCTATTTTCGGTCAAGTGTTCTTTGAAAAAAAAATTGTCGAAGCCAAATGTTAGTAAATATTGTAGAAAAATTTTATCGGGGTCGAACCCTCTTAGGATTTCAGCATATCTCAGGTTCAAGTTTCTAGAATGCACTTTGAATTCGTCAAATTTTTTTACGTTCTTCAACACGAAGGCCCCGACTTTCCAAGGCATAGGAATGAATTGTTTTTTTCTCTTCTTTTGGAATAGATGAAACTAGTAGTTTTATTTTTGTGCTACTTATGTGACAAACATTTTGTTCGTAATGTGACATGGAAGGAGAGCAGGGTTTTTCCCTGGAGCAAAAAATCCTTATCACAGTGTAATTATCCAATTGTTCAAGTGTCCCCTTCCTTTCCAAAAAAATGGTTTCCTGTTCAAATATGCAGGGAGCATCTTATCCTAAAAAAAAAACTTTGAAAATAGATACGAAGCCATTAAAAACCTCATAAAACCAGTGGGAGGCATTGTGCTTCCACAAGGCTTGGTACCAGAACATTACTGGGTTGAATTACTAGTTGATATTCTTGGACAGAGACAGTTCTAGAAATTGAAAGCAATGTGCTATCGCAAAAACAAAGTAGGATGAAATATAAAATTTCTTTTCCCTTTTGAATCTTGACAATTGAGAACAAATTTCATGGGAAATTAACTTGCCCCAATCAAAAGTGGCTTGTTCCTTGACTGTAAAATAAAAAATATAAAGAGCCATATGGGAAATAGTTGTTATGGACTCCTGTCCCGTTATTCTTGTAAACATCCAGGCAATTTCGTAGAATGGATTTGTAAGTGAACTAACCTGCAAGCTTGTGATATCTTCAGGAACTACAATCGGGTCTTCCAATAAATGGGGCAAGAGGTCCAACCCATTATTATTCTTTACTAGGAACTATTTGGAATATTCTCCTTTGAATGCCAATGTTGGCTCTGACAATATTATCATCTGGCGGAAGACCTGAGGTGACAAAGAAACAGAAGAGTGGTCCCACAGTGGAATAATTCTTTTGTCTGAAATAAATTTATCGGTGCACCAAGAGACCATATCCTTACAGTAAAAAAATTCAGGGACACAGCCTGCACGAGCAATCCTGGAGGTCAAAATTACTTCGTTCTAGGCAGCAGGGGTTGAGTAATAAGAATATGCCCTAGACCACTGGAAGTTCTAGTCCTCGCACCCGAAGATGATCAATATATCTCCATAGAAATGTTGTCAAGCTGATGCCATAGGTTTATGAGAACATTGGTTTTCTCCATACGATGATTGAAATGAATAGTTGGAGCCAATAATATAACTCTCCACAAAATCTTGGTTAAATGCTTATGAATGGGAAAGCTCCTCGAGCCTTTCGTTGATTAATGGCAATTTGTATGGGTGGTGCATGATGATATGTTAGTAGCAAATCTTGCTTATTGCATATTTAGAAGTGCAAAGGTGGTGGGTATGACAAAGAGCAATTAAGGATTGGAGGTTTCGTGAACGTGCCAAGCCTACGACGTGCGAACAACATTTCATGATTTTGAAATCAACACTCGGATGGGATAATATAACCCTCTGCAAATATTGGTTTAATGCATATTAATAGATATCCTTGAGCCTTTCGCCCATCAATGACAATCTATACAGTGCCTGTACAATGAGATTTTAAAATTAAATGTCAGTAATTTCATATTTAGAAACAAGATATATAAATATATTAAAACATTTTTTTTTATTATAGACAAGTGCAAAGGTCACGGAGATGGGGGGAGAGCAAGGAATGAATGGCAAGGTCTGAAAAGTGGTTGGACGGTATTCAAAATAGGGTTACGGGGGATACTCAGGAGAGGCGAGTGTTCCACGGTCAAATTTTATGTATCATAATTTTTTACTGTAAAACGTGTAAGACATAAGAGATCATGATGGGGGAGTTCAGCGGTCGGTTTGTATATTTGCGGAATTTCGAGAAAGTGGCTTAGTATGAAATAGGGAAATGGTCGGTCAGACTTGTTTTCAGAATCAAATATTGAAGATTTCGTGAATGGACCAACCCGACGACGTGCAACTGACATTCCATGATGTTTGAAATTAACACTCAGAAGGGATAATATAACCAGCCAAAAAAATTGGTTTTATGCGTATTAATGGGATATTTCCTCAAATCCCAGTTTAGCATTAATGCTTTCTAATTGCATATTTATAAATAAAATATTATATATAATTGGTAATTGCTAATTGCAAAAGGGCGCGGGCATAGGAAACAATGATTAGGAATTGGATATTTCTTGAACCTGCCAACCCAAGGATCCATGGAAGAAATTTGAAGAAATGGCGAAGTATGTAAAGCGGATGGATGCGCTTCAAAATGGGGTGACAATAGTTCCACAAGATATGTGAGGACCTGATGGTCAAATTTTATGTCTTAGAAGTTTTTAGTGCAAAATGTACTATATATATATATATATATATATAAACATTTTTTTATTATAGACAAGTGCGAAGGTCACGGAGACGAGGGAGAGTAAGGAATGAATGGAAAGGTCTGAAAAGTGGTTGGATGAGATTCAAAATAGGGTTATGGGGGATACTCAAGAGAGGTGAGTGTCCCATGGTCAAATTTTATGTATCAGAATTTTTGACTGCAAAACGTGTAAAACGAAAGAGAGCATGATGGGGCAATTCAGTGGACGGTTTGTATATTTGCGGACTTCCGGAAAGTGGCTAAGTATGGAATAGGGAAATGGTCGGTCAGACTCTTTTTCAGAATCGAGGATATAATATTTCTTGAACGAACCAACCCGACGATACGAAAATGACATTCCATGATGTTTGAAATTAACAGTCGAAAGGGATAATATAACCATTCGAAAATTTTGGTTTTATGCATATTAATGGGAGATTTCCTCAAATCCTGGTTTAGAATTAATTCTTGCTAATTACATACTTATAAATAAGATCTTATATATAATTGGTAATTTCTAATTGAAAAAGGGTGCGGGAACAAGAAACAACGATTAGGAATTGAATGTTTCTTGAACCCGCCAACTCGATGATCTAAGAAAGAAATTTGAAGAAAGGGCGAAGTATGGAAAGCGGATAAATGAGTTTCAAAATGGGGTGACAATAGTTCCACAAAAGACGCGAGGACCCGACAGTTAAATTTTATGTATCGAAAGTTTTCAGTGAAAAATGTGTACCATGGAAGAGTGTATCATAGGTACACTATAATACGAAAGACAATATTATCTGAGTCCAATTGTAAATTTGT
Source organism: Picea engelmannii (assembly GCA_009831015.1). Taxonomy (NCBI): domain Eukaryota; kingdom Viridiplantae; phylum Streptophyta; class Pinopsida; order Pinales; family Pinaceae; genus Picea; species Picea engelmannii. Next base: position 162,768 of record ML786483.1, on the reverse strand, counting down.
ATATCACAGAATTCATGGTATTGTTTATAGGTCATCGAACAATAGAAGTCCAATCTAGAGCCTTCCTACCGAGAATCCGCAGTCGAAGAAGTGACTGGGTATGGAATGGGGAAGTGGTCGGTCGGTGTTGTGATATAAGAGAACGAGTGCAAATGTGAACTCACAAGTCCACCTACCCGTGCAGCTAGACATTTTCAAAAAAATGAATAAGTGATGAGAAAGATAAAGTTCTTGGAAAAGAGAAACAGATATTTGGCTAAGAATAGAAGATGGAAAAGAAGGGCTAATATATTCACATCTATAATAGATATCCCATTTCCTGCCAAGATATATACTTGGAAAGAAGTGGAAAGGTGGCGGGCACAAAAAAAATTGACTAGGAATATGATCTGTGAGTTTGCTTAGTTCTTGGTTGTATGCTTCATTTGTCAATTTTTATATCAAGAAACTCCGAGTGTTATTTGCAGGACATGGAACAATAGAATTGCAATTTTTTAGCCAGCCAGCCTGCAAGTCCGCCTCTCAATTTGTATAGTGCAGAACTCTAGGTGTTGTTTGTAGGAAAAAAACTATAGAGGACATCCTTTGCCCTTTAATATAACCTCTATGATGCAAATATAGTATGTGGCTCATTTTAGCACTTTTTCTTTTGTAAACAATCGTAATCTTGAGCCTGCCAGCCCTGGAGTTCGTTTGTCAATTTGTATATCGCAGAATTTTGAGTGTTGTTTGGAGGACACATAAAAATAGAAGTGCAATGTTGAGCTATCCAGCTTGCAAGTCCGCATCTCAATTTGTATATCGTGAAACTCTGGGTGCTACTTGTAGGACACAAAACAATAGAGGCCCAATTTTGAGCCTGCCAGCTTGAGAACCCGCGATCCAAAATGTGGCTAAGTATGGAATGAGGTATCCATACATGAGGGAACTGTTGTCAGCCTATTTTGAAACCCATGGCAGAGGTTCGGGTGCCGTTTGTAGGCGACAAAACAATGGAAGTTCAATATAGAGCCCGGGTGTCCGAGAATTTGTGATCTGAAAAGTGCCTAGGCATCGAATGGCTACTGGTTGGTCGAAGTCGCATTTTCGGAAAAACAAATAAGTAAAGAGAAAGAGAGAGTAGAGAGGAGAAATAAACAATAATTTGGTCAAGTATAAAAGAGGGAAAAGAAGGCCTAATATATTCAAATCTGCAATAGATATTCCGTTTCCTGGAAAGATCTTTTCTGTTTGTTGCTGGATAAGTTGTATACATATTGCATATACTTGGAAAGAAATCTGAAGGTAATGGGCACAGGAAACAACATATAGAAATTTGAAATTTCTTGAACCCATGAACTCAATGATCCTCCAAAGAGATGTCAAGAAATTTTCAAGTGTGGAAAGCGGTCAGATGAGCTTCAAAATAGGGTGACGGATTCTCGAGGAGCCGTAAGGCCCCAAGTGTAAAATTATATGTATCGGAACATTTCGGTGAAAAATGTGTAACACGGAGGAGGGGATGATGTGGGAGTCCAGAAGTAAATATGCATATCACATAAGCCAAAGTGATATTTGGAGGTCACTAACAATGGAAAGTGCAATTTAGACAAAGGGTAAGCTCTTGGTCGAAACACGTGAATCCGCCAACCCGCACAGCAAGGCATTTTCAGAAGAAAAAAAATGATTAAGTAAACAGAAAGAGAAACTACAGGGTATAAAAGAGTGGGAAAATATAAAGTTGGAGGGAAATTTTTGCAAGTGCGAATTGGTTTCAAACAAGCCCCATTGTTGCAAAACCATCATTTTCTAGTAATTGTCAGCAAATGCTTTATTGAAGATTTTATTGCAACTTGTGGGTGTAAGTGTGTTCTTGATACATTCTTCCATGACTAAAACATATTAACTTAAGTATTAAACTTCTTCCAATATGGGTTTTTAGTATTAAATATTAATAATTTCATGTCTAGAAACAAGAATGACGATCTTTCTGCAACATTGTGATTTGGTATTACTATGTTCTATCTGCATTGCGAATATAATTGAAAGTTGGTTTGAAATTGTGTGTAATTCATTTTTTGTTTGCATAAAATCTCGATGGATCGACACAGTACATTGTCATATAATTGTTAGATGCTCCATTTTAGAACAAATTACCTAAGAAAATACAATATCGAATAACTACGAGACTACCGAACCATGCCAATGAGAAGAAGCATTGAATCCAGAAAAGAAGCAGCAACCAAGACTCTAAGGAAAATATTTTTAATAGCAAATCCATTAAAAAAAAAGAACATTGAGCACTGTACATCTATCCTTAGAAATTGAACCCAGTTCTTTGGGCCAAAACATTGAACGTATCTTCCACAAACATAGGCATGGGATCCACAACATGCAGGACCCATCGAGATGCTCTTCAACATGCATACAAAACTGATTACCATGCCTTTGTTTTTAGGAAATCCTTGTAGTTTTCTCCTCAATGGATCATCCTGTGGTAAAATTGATAGTTCTTAGAAGCTTCCTGTGAGGAAGAAGACGAAAAATGTTGCAGGGAAAATGGAATAGACTTTAACTGAAAGTTAGGACACACCAAGAAACTGCCTCTCCATAGTTGAAAACTTTAGGGACACAGGTTGCACGTGAAATTCTAGAGGCCCAAATTAGTCCATTCTGGGTGGAAGGAGATGACTAGTAGAAATATGCCTTGCACCGGTGGGAGTTCTGTTCCTCATTCCCTAAGATGTTAATCGTATATCTAGAGAATGGGACAATAGTCCCACAATTGAATAGTTTTTTGGCTTGAAATATATCTCTGGGAGCATCAACATATCATTTCCTTACAGTGAAAGTCTTTCGACTAGAATGGACTACTTTGGACCTCTAGAATTCCTAATTTCGAGTTGAAAAGAGGCTATTGCGTTCAACGTCGGTTTCTTTTCTGAAACTCCTTCTTTTGGTGTTGTCAGGACTGCCATCACTGAGACAAGTAGTTTTTCCCATTATGATTGATTTAAATTTGGGCGCAAGAGTGGGAACAGTCTCTTCATTACCATCATCCATTTTTGTATCATTGTCCATCATATCATCTTCTTCCAGCTTGGAATCCATGGCATCAACCTTTGCGCCAGCCATCAATACAACTGGGCAGGTTCTCTGAGCAAGCAGGGTTGCCTTGGAATTATTTGGTATGAAATATATCTCTTGGTGTACCAAGGGACCATATCCTTTTGTGCTCCTGGGCAGAGGGAGATGAGTAGTAAGAATATTCCCTGAAATACTAGAACCTCTGGCCATCATGCCCGAAGGTGTTCACTGTGTCTAGATAGAATTGCTGCCACAAGTTAACGAGAATTTACGTTTTCTCCAGACGATGTTTGAAATGAAAATGAGGGAGGGATAATAAGCCCTCCGCAAATCCTGGTTTAATGTATATCAATGGAATATCTCCTCGAGCCTTTTGCTGATCAATGGCAATCTCTAGGGTTCGTGCATAATGAGTTGTTACCATTAAATGTCACTAATTGCATATTTAGAAAAATGTGTGAAGGTGGCAGTGACGATGAAGAGCGATTAAGAATTAGAGATTTCTTAAAGGTGCCAACCAGATGACACACAAAAGAGATTGCATCATGTTTGAAATGAACACTTGGAAATGATAACACTCTTCTTCGCAAATCTTGGTTTAATTCGTAGTAATGCCAAATCGTCTTCGGCCTTCCGGACATTAATGAGAATATTAATGGTTCTTGGACGATGAACTACTAGCATTAAATCTTAATAATTTCATATCTGAAAGAAGTATGAAGCTAGCAGTGATGGCGAAGAGTGACCAAGCATTGTACATTTCATCCACCCGCCAACCCGCGAAACAGATTCCAAGAAATGCCCAAGTATGGAAAGAGGTCAGGCTGGTTACAAAAAAAAGGGTCACAAGATATACCCAGGAGACATGAGGGGCCGATAGTAAAATTGTATCTCAGTGATAAATTTCAGCTATCAATTTGTATATCGTGGAATTTTAGGTGTTGTTTGTGTGTAGGGGAACAATGGAAGCGCAATGTCGAGAGAGAAATTTGTATATTGCAGAACTTCACGTGTTGTATATAAAAGCATGAGACATTCAAAAAAAGGACCAAGGAAACAAAAAGAGAAAACATACGGGATCAAGGGGAATTTGTTTGCTAATTTGTAAATCGCGGAAGTTCGGGTGCTATTTGCAAGCGACAGAACAATGGAAACACAATGTTGAACCTGCCTATCCAGGAACCCGCGATTCAAAAATTTTGTTCAATATGAAACGGGGAAGCGGTCGATCGGGCTAGTGATATAAAAGTAACAATGGAAATATGAAGACGTGAATCTGCCAAATCCCGCACCTAGACATTTTCCGAAAAACGAGTAAGTAAAGAAAGGGAAAGCAGAGGGAAAAGAGAAAGCAGATGGCAATTTTTGGAAGCAGGAATTGTTGTAAGAAAGCACCATTGATGGTATTAATAGTAACTATGAATTGCATTAAACATGTTAATAGGTTCTTCAATCAAGGAATAGATACAATGAGCGATGTTTATAGTTTCCAGGATTTGTTTGTATAAGAGAAGTATCAAAATGTTCCAAGAAAATCAAGTTTTGGATGTTTAAGTAAAGTTTTTGTACTGTAAGCTTCACCGCAAGTATAACAATGTCGAATTTGAATTTTAATGTCCCCTCATTCATATGATTGTTCCATTAGACTTTGCATAGTATATGTTATTTTATTTCAATTTTTTTGCTAATTTGTAGATCACGGAAGTTTGGGTGTTGTTTGCAGGCGACAGAACAATGGAAACACAATGTTGAACCTGCTTATCCGATAATCCGCCTATTTAGAAACCCGCAAGCCAAAACGTTTGTACAATATGAAACGAGGAAGTGGTCGGTTGGGTTGGTGATATAAAAGTAAGTGAAATCTGAAGACGTGAATCTGCCAACTTCCACACCTAGAAATTTCCAAAAAACGAGTAATACATACTAAATTTGTACTTTCATAAAGTATGGACATGATATTTTATAGAGCATGTACGGATCCCTCATTCCATACTTAGGCACTTTTTGGATCGCGTGATCTCGGGCTGGTGGGCTTAAAATTGGGCCTCTATTATTTTGTGTCCTACAAATAGCACCCAGAGTTCCGCGATATACAAATTGATAAGCGGACTTGCAAGATGGTTGGCTCAACATTTCACTTCTATTGTTCTATGTCGTCCAAACAACACTCATATTTTCGTGATATACAAATTGAAAAATGAACTCCAAGGATGGCGGGTGCAAGATTGCGATTGTTTATGGATGGTGATCCCTATCAACTATGTAACATTATCTAAAAACATTATTTTCAATACTAAGTTATTAATATTAAATATTGATATTGTACAATTTAATTACATAAAATTATTAAAGGATTTTAAATATCTTATTTAAAAGAAAAATCCACCTATTTGGAAACCCATGATCCAAAAAGTTTGGACAATATGAAACGGGGAAGCGGTCGGTTGAGCTGGTGATATAAAAATAAGTGGAAATCTGAACATGTGTATCCACCAACTTCCGCACCTAGAAATTTTCTGAGAAACGAGTCATACATACTAAATATGTACTTTTATAAAGTATGGACATGATATTTTATAGAGCATGTACAAATCCCTCATTCCATACTTAGCCACTTTTTGGATGGTGAGTTCCTGAGCTGGTGGGCTCAAAATTGGGCCTCTATTGTTTTGTGTCCTACAAATAGAACCCAGAGTTCCACGATATACAAATTGACAGGAAGACTTGCGGATTGGCTGGCTCAACATTGCACTTCTATGGTTTTGTGTCCTCCAAACAACACTCAGAGTTCCGTGATATACAAATTGGCAGACGGACTCCAGGGCTAGCAGAGTCAATATTTTGATTGTTTACGGATAGAAATCCCTATCAGTTATCTAACATTATCTAAAAAAATTATTTTCAAATATTAAATTATTAATATTAGATATTGATATTGTAAAATTTAATTACATAAAATTATTAAAGGATGTTAAATCTCTTATTTAAAAAAAAATGAAGTAAACAAAACAAAGTTGTTTTAAATTCTACCACCACAAGTATAACAATGACAAATTTGAATTTTAAGGGCCAGGGATGATCTTAAGGATGGAAAATTATTTTAAAATGTAGAAAGCTTGGCGAATCTTACTAATCCTTCATATGTCAACTATAGATGTTTGGCGATATTTTTGTAAAAATATTCAAATTTCTAAGTATTTTATATAGTTTTTATAAAATTTTGGCTATTTTTAAGGTAAAATAATTTTATCGTATAGAATTTGGCCGAATCATTTTTAAAATAGTGAATCTCATTTTTGGAAAAACCATGGAAAATTAGCCCATGAGCAAAATTTAGCCCATAAAATCATCCCTGTAATAAGGGCCTCTTGTTGATATGATATCACCATTGGACTTCGCATAGTATATATTCTTTTATTTCAAATTATTCCAGGAGATTAATTTTACCAAGTTCATCGATCAAGGAAAAGTGCTAAAACAAGCCACATACTACATTTGCATCACAATGCTATACAAACTGACAGGCGAACTTTCGGGCTAGATGGCTAAATAATTGCAAGTCTATTGTTCTATGTCCTCCAAACAAAACTTGAAGTTCCACGATATACAAATTGACAGACGAAGCATAAAACTAAGAACCAAGTAAACTCCAAACAGGTCGCAAGCAAGATCCCACAAGGTTCCATAGATCATCACGGATCGACCTTTGCATCAAACAATTTGATATATAAAGAAAAAACGTTGTGGCATTGGTTTTCTCTTACATTTGGTATATGTTCCCACGGAAAATAACCGGGGCCATGGGATATATGGGGTTTTCTACCATGCTTCCCATTTTTGGACTGAACAATCTTATGTGCATGCAATCTCTATAGCGAGATCTGAATATCACAAGCCGATGTTTCAATCCATGTCGAGCTCCTCTTTTTTTTCAATTACGGAATCGAGAAAATACAGATACCATACCATAAATGTATATATGGAGACAAATTTTTATTTTATTCGAGCACCCGAAAGAAAATTTCAAAAATCTTGTCATGGCTAAATAGTTGAAAAACAATTGTTGAATTTGGTCACCCAAAAAACGTGCAGGATCCTCCATCAAAGCAACAACCACCCATCATTTTTTTTTTCTTGTATTTGCACGATGAAACAAATATGCAAATTCCTCAATGGGAGATGCAAAAAAAACATCAAAATAACAACATTGATTGCATTTGCAATTAGATTCTCAAGTACTCGAGTTCAACGAACATTCATCTGGGTGTTGAAGAAATATTGCAGAGACACACTGCAAATTTCTTACTGGGAGATGCAAGAAAACATCAAAATAACAACATCGATTGCATTTGTAATTAGATTCTCAAGTACTCAAGTCCGATGCACATTCATCTGGGTGTTGAAGAAATATTACAGAGACACATGAGATATTTTCGTTTCCTGCCAAAGCTTCATATGTTTTGTTTTTCTTCTTTAGTCGATATGCAATATTTCATTGTCCTCATTTAAGGTAATTTTTTTGTGTATTCGAAAGTCATGTAGCATGTAGACATTTCTTGCCTTTTTATGTAGGTATGCTTCATACAACAATTATGCTAACCTAGGAAGCACATCTTGTAACAGAGGTTGCCTAATTGTACAATGCATGGTTGTGTTGCCCATGGTTCAGATAGCAACATTGAGGCAATGTCCATATATATATGGACATTTTTCACTGCATCACAGACAATCAATCGTATCATCACTTATAAAAGCGTAAGCATAAGCAGGAGAGTTGAATTTCTCACATACAATCTCAAAGGGGGTCGAGTACGCATTCGTTGCAACCAAAACACCTTCAACCTGGAAACACGAGCATAGGAATTAATACACTGAACAATATAATACAGAACTGCATCCCCCCCCTCCCTCAAAAAAAAAAAAAAAAAACCACAAAAATTTGGTGAAGGCTATTTGTATAAGCAAAGTGAGAATGATTTTGTAGATGTATATGCACAACAGTTGTAGAGATAGTTAGTTTCTTCAGATCCTATACTATGTCTTCTCGCAACTCTATTACAAATGTTGCTTGGGTTGTGTGAAAGATCCTTTCTCTAACATCCCTTTTCTTTGTTATATTTTTGAAGAGCATAAGTGGAAACTTACCTTTATGGAATTGTTGTTCCAATGATGAAAACAAATTTGAATAGTTATTGAACAATTGCAGCTGCAACATGGAACAGTGCAATATTTGTGTAACTTGTACCTGAGATACATGCACATGCAAAAGTAAAGGACAAAAATGGATATGGAGAACGATACCATTTCCTTGTTATTATCTGACTCTCCATATTTTATATGGATAATGTGTTGCAAGCCAATTTTTCTCACCAGTGTGACAACTTCGACAATGGTTCTGATCTGGTAAATATCATTGCTCTATGCAAGCTGGTTGATAGTTGCATCTAAGACGAAACAATATTTTGAACAAACAACAAGAATTTTTTCCACAATAATTGTTTCGTTGAGCGAAATAATTCGATCACAATCACCACGGTCATATACTATTTTTGGCAATATATTAAAATTTGTAATGGATATCCCATTACTCGACGATATCGTTTTTGCATGTTTCTGGACAAGTTGTGTAGGAATAGGCAGTGTGACTGTCATCATGGCCTCCTTGTTTGTCATGTCAACACACATAATGGATCTAGTTTTGTTTTCCTTGTCCAGGTAGGTGCTATAGATGACCATTATGTCCCCAATGAACACTTGTCCAGTTTGATGACTGTTCAAGCCCTCTATTGATAGTAGTTTGGTTGTTGCAAGTCTAGACCCGGTGACAATTTTTGAACAGGAAAACTAAAGTGAATGGTAGTGTGCAGTATTTTTTTGTATTCATTTTTCACTGGCCTAAATTTACAAGTAGACACATAGATTTGATGAACGATGGAGCTAAAGTTTTTCAACCACACCTCTTAGTCTTCGAAACCTGTGCTATGTTCGGCGTCTCACTTGTACTTGTTGATACTTCTTGTGAACTGAAAAACATGTATTGCATATGACATAAAGATATTCACCATGCCATAGATGAATAAATAGCTGAGGATATTTGTTTGGTAAACATACTAGGAACAAAATGTATGTATCTTTACCTTTGGCCTTGTCGATCTACTGATGTCTGGGATGAATGACTGCTCATGGCCATGTCACTAGCCCAACTTTTTCTAATGAAAGCATGTGTAGATGAACATCAAAAGGACTAAACAAGCATATGCATTGTATACTATCCATAATAGTTCTTAATGTCACATGCAGGGTGGAAGGAGATGGAATACGAAATAGGGTGTCAAGGGATACTCATGAAACATGAGGACCCGAGGGTCAAATTGTATGCCTCTGATTTTTTGACTAGGGAAATTTGTAACAGTAAATAGGGTGTGATGGCAGGGTAGGACGACCAATTTTTATATCGTAGACCCCTGGAAGCCAGGGGAGAAATCTTGAACCCGTCAACCTGGCACTCTCAATCAAAAAAGTGGGTAAGTATGGAATAAGGTAGAAGTGGGACCATAAATGTGAACCCGTGAGTCTGCCAACCTGTGCACCAAGTCATTTTTGAAAATACCACTAAGTAGAGAAATTAGAAAGAAAAATGGATAATAGAGAATGGAAAAAATAGAAATGGGGGGGGCACAAAGGCCCATTGTTGCCAAGTCATCGTTTTCTAGTCTAATATTATATGCCCCCACCTGCTTTGTATATTTAATTTACTAGCATAGTTGGTATACCTTTTCGAATATTTTACCACATAACCCTCTGTTGTTTCACAAAACAATTCATCTTCCTGTCCAACCAACCTGTTTCTTCCAAAGTAGCAATGTTGAATATACAATTTACATGAAGGAAGGTTAGTATGGAGACAGACATGTAAAAGAAAGAAAAAAAGTTCTATTTATTTCAATGTAAAAAAAATAATACGATTCACATGAGAATAAGCAAAAACATACATAGTATATACATATAGGGGAAAAAATACAAAGAGTCCATCATCCTCTCCAACCATTCTGTTTGTTTAAATGTAGCAATGTAGGAAAAATACAACGGACATGAAGACATGTAATGAATATAAGTTATTATGTAGGAAGGTACACAACATCTACATACAATAAATTAGGTGAACACATATACAGGCAATAAATGAAATACAAAACAACGCAATATGGAATAATAGTACAAGCATGTACCTTTTTATGTCCTCTTCCACCGATGCAGTCAAGACTCTGTCATTTTCTCCAGGCATTCTATTTGTTTGAATGTGGGAACGCACAAAATACAATGAACATGAATGGAAACTGGTATGCATCAGAAAACAAGTTATATGTACATACATTAAATCAAACTAAACGAATAGAATAAAAGATAGGCAGAAACATGAACCTTTGTTTTTGTCCATCCATGGTTGTAAATATATAAATTTTTTCCCTGCCCAAAATATATTACAAGCTACAAAGTATTACCAAATTGCATGGCCATAGCTAAACGATTTTGGTTTTCCATGGCCAAGTATCCAAATATGCTTCCAGTCATGGAAATACATGTTCTTTATCCTCTACAAAGACTGTTGTGCCCACGATACAAGATTTTGGTTTTCCGTGCAAACTATCCAGATATTCTTCCAAACATGGAAATATAATTTTGCAGTATCTTTGTTGTACATATCATATCTCAAGTACAAGACAAATTGTATCATGGTCATATCAGTCTGTGTATAGGATAAATAACATGTATTGTGATATGGGCACATTCCACCATACATGGTTTAGAAGTGCAACTTGCACATGTTTTATTTTAACAAAAAAATGACGGATATTGTAATTGCACATGTACTTCTTGAACTATTTTTTATGCAACTATTTTCTATCATGTCAACACTAAAGTACCAACAAAATTTTATAGAAGAACAGATCTTGACCTTGCCAGACACAACAAATAACACAACCGCATGTCCACTCATGGGTGCAGGGGTTGAACATTGCAAAGCCCCCAAAAAATCATAATAGTATAAAAAAATACCCAGCTCCAATTGCTAGTGCAGGACCCCAACCCTGCAAATCTGAAGTAAACAAAAGAAAACAACAAGCACCAAACCAACGAGAAAGCACAAACATTCCCAACTATCCCCAGGGCCCCAAATCGAAAACCTAAGCCAAACAA
>ML786483.1:133903-144796 GCA_009831015.1 Picea engelmannii | reverse complement strand
AGAATAGTCATTGTAAATTTATTTACTTTTGATTTAAACATGTGTTTGGGATGGTGGATGGAATGAACAAACGATTCACAATGTAAAAAATATGGAATTTCAGGATAATATAGATCTCTTATGACTCTGTTTTGCAACTTTCAAAATAGTCATTGTAAATTTATTTACTTTTGATTTAAACATTTAAATTTGTCGTAGCATATCCTAACATCTAGATTTCTAAAAAGAACCCACTCTAGAGAGAAGGAGAAGGAGCCCACTGTAGAGAGAAGGATTTTTCAACTTTTTGAATAGTCATTGTAAATTTATTTACTTTTGATTTAAACATTTAAATTTATTGTAGCATATCCCAAGATCTATTTTTCTAGAAAGAGAAAGCATACGAGATGAAGGGGAATTTGTTTGCTAATTTGTAAACCATAGAAGTTTGGGTGTTATTTGCAAGCAGAGGAACAATGGAAACGCAATGTTGAACCCACCTATCTGGGAACCCACGATTCAAAAATTTTGTTCAATATGAAACGGGGAAGTGGTCGATCGGGCTAGTGATATAAAAGTAACAATGGAAATCTGAAGACGTGAATCCACCAAATCTTGCACCTAGACATTTTTCGAATAATGAGTAAGTAAAGAAAGCGAAAGTAGAGGGAAAAAGAGAAAGTAGATGGAAATTTTCGAAAGCGGGAATTGTTGTAATAAAGCACCATTGACAGTCTTAACAGTAACTATGAAGTGCATTAAACATGTTAATAAGTTCTTCAATCAAGGAATAGATACAATGAGTGATGTTTATAGTTTCCAGGATCTGTTTATATAAGAGAAGCATAAAAAGTTACAAGAAAATCAATTTTTGGATGTTTAAGTAAAGTTTTTGTACTGTTAGATTCACCATAAGTATAACAATGATGAATTTGAATTTTAATGTCCTATTGTTCATATGATTGTTCCATTAGACTTCACATAGTATATATTCTTTTATTTCAATTTTTTTGCTAATTTGTAGATCACGGAAGTCTGGGTGTTGTTTGTAGGCGGCAAAACAATGGAAACACAATGTTGAACCTGCCTATCCGATAACCCACGTATCTGATAACCCGCCTATTCAGAAACCCGCGAGCCAAAAATTTTGTACAATATGAAAGGGGGAAGTGGTCGGTCGGCTTGGTGATATAAAATTTAGTGAAATCTAAATACGTGAATCTACCAACTTCCGCACCTAGAAATTTTCTGAAAAACAAGTAATACATACTAAATATGTACTTTTATAAAGTATGGACATGATATTTTATAGAGCATGTACGGATCCCTCATTCCATACTTAGCCACTTTTTGGATCGCGGGATCTCAGGTTGGTGGGATCAAAATTGGGCCTCTATTGTTTCGTGTCCTATAAATAACACCCAGAGTTTCGCGATATACAAATTGACAAGCGGACTTACAGGTTGGTTGGCTCAACATTGCAATTCTATTGTTCCGTTTCGTCCAAACAACACTTAGATTTATACGATATACAAATTGACAAACAAACTCCAAGGCTGGTGGGCTTAAGATTGCGATTGTTTATGAATGGTGATCCCTATCAACTATCTAACATTATCTAAAAACATTATTTTCAATACTAAGTTATTAATATTAAATATTGCTATTGTACAATTTAACTACACAAAATTATTAAAGGATGTTAAATATCTTATTTACAAGAAAAACTCGCCCATTCATAAACCCACAATCCAAAAAGTCTGTACAATATGAAACAGGGAAGCGGTCGGTCAGGCTGGTGACATAAAAGTTAGTGGAAATCTGAACATGTGTATCCACCAACTTCCGCACCTGGAAATTTTTTGAGAAATGAGTCGTACATACTAAATATGTACTTTTATAAAGAATGGACATGAGATTTTATAGAGCATGTACAAATCCCTCATTCCATACTTAGCCACTTTTTGGATGGCGAGTTCTCGGGCTGGTGGGCTAAAAATTGGGCCTCTATTGTTTTGTGTCCTACAAATAGCACCTAGAGTTTCGCGATATACAAATTGACAAGTAGACTTGTGGGTTGGTTGTCTCAACATTGCACTTCTATTGTTTTGTGTCCTCCAAACAACACTTAGAGTTCCATGATATATGAATTGACAGACTGATTCTAGGGCTGGCGGGGTCAAGATTGTGATTGTTTACAGATGGAAATCCCTATCAGCTATCTAACATTATCTAAAACCATTATTTTCAAATACTAAATTATTAATATTAAATATTGATATTGTACAATTTAATTACATAAAATTATTAAAGGATGTTAAATATCTTATTTAAAAAAATGAAGTAAATAAAACAAAGTTGTTTTAAATTCTATCACCACAAGTATAACAACGACATATTTGAATTTTAAGGGCCTCTTGTTGATATGATATCACCATTGGACTTTGCATAGTATATATTCATTTATTTCAAATTATTTCAAGAGAATAATTTTACCAAGTTCATCGATCAAGGAAAAGTACTAAAACAATCCACATACTACATTTGCGTCACAATGCTATACAAATTGACATGCAAACTTGCGGTCTAGATGGCTAAAAAATTGCAAGTCTATTGTTTCGTGTCCTCCAAACAACACTTGGAGTTCTGCGATATACAAATTGACATATGAAGAATACAACCAAGAACCAAGTAAACTCCAAACAGGCCATAAGCAAGATCCCACAAGGTTCCATAGAGAATCACACATAGACCTTTGCATCAAACAATTCGATATATAAAGAAAACACGTCGTGGCGTTGGTTTTCTCTTACATCTGGTATATGTTCCCATGAGAAAATAACCGGGGCCATGGGATATATGGGGTTTTTTACCATGCTTCCCATTTTTGGACTGAACAATCTTATGCACATGCAATCTCTATAGCGAGATCTGAATATCTCATGTCAATGTTTCAATCCATGTCGAGTTCCTTTTTTTTCTCAATTAGGGCATCGAGAAAATAAAGATACCATACCATAAATGTATAGTTGGAGACAATTTTTTGTTTTATTCACGCACCCGAAAGAAAATTGCAGAAATCTTGTCATGGCTAAATAGTTGAAAAACAATTGTTGAATTTGGGCACCCAAAAAACGTTCAGGATCCTCCATCAAAGAAACAGCCACCCACCATGTTTTTTTTTCTTTCATTTGCACACTGAAACAAATATGAAAATTCCTCAATGGGAGACACAAGAAAACATAAAAATAACACCATCGATTGCATTTGTAATTGGATTCTCAAGTACTCGAGTTCAACGAACATTCATCTGGGTGTTGAAGAAATATTGCAGAGACACACTGCAAATTTCTTATTGGGAGATGCAATAAAACATCAAAATAACAACATCGATTGCATTTGTAATTAGATTCTCAAGTACTCAAGTCGGACAAACATTCATCTGGGTGTTGAAGAAATATTACAGAGACACATGAGATATTTTTGTTTCCTACCAAAGCTTGATATGTTTTTTTTTCTTGTTTTTTTTTCTTTCTTCTTCGATCGATATGCAATATTGCATTGTCCTCATTTAAGGTAAATTTGTTGTGTATCTGAAAGTCATGCAGCATGTAGAAACTACTTTCCTTTTTTCTGTATATATGCTTCATACGACAATTCTGCTAACCTAGGAAGCACATCTTGTAACAGAGGTTGCCTAATTGTACAATTCACGGTTGTGTTTCCCACGGTTCAGATAACAGCATTGAGGCAATGTCCATATATATATATGAACATTTTTCATTGCATCATAAACAATCAATCGTATCATCACTTATCAAAGAAGAAGTAGAAGAAGGAGAGTTGCATTTTGCACATACAAGCTCAAAGGGGGTCGAGTATGCATTTGTTGCAACCAAAACACCTTCAACCTAGAAACGTGAGCATAGGAATTAATACACTGAAAAATATAATACACAACTGCAACCCCCCCGCCCTCAAAAAAAAAAAAAAAGCCGCAAAAATTTTGTGAAGGCCATTTATATAAGCAAAGTGAGGATGATTTTGTAGATGTATATGCACAATAGTTGTAGAGCTAGTTAGTTTCTTCAGATCCTGTAATATGTTTTCTCGCAACTCTATTACAAATGTTTCTTGGGTTGTGCGAAAGATCCTTTCTCTAACATCCCTTTTCTTTATTATATTTTTGAAGAGAATAAGTGGAAACTTCCCTTTATGCAATTGTTGTTCCATTGATGAAAACAAATTTGAATAGGTATCGAACAATTGCAGCTACAACATGGAACAGTGGAATATTTGTGTAACTTACCTGAGATACATGCACATGCAAAAGTAAAGGACAAAACTGGATATGGAGAATGATACCATTGCCTTGTCGTTGTCCGACTCTCCATATTTTAAATGGAGAATGTGTTGCGAGCCAATTTTTCTCACCAGTGTGACAGCTTTGCCAATGGTTCTGATTGGGTAAATATCATTTCTCTGTGCAAGCTGGCTGATAGTTGCGTCCGAGATGAAACAATATTCTGAACAAATAGCCAAAAAAAATTCCATAATACTTGTTTCGTTGAGAAAAATAATTCGATCAAAATCACCACGGTCATATATTGTTTTGGGAAATATATTAAAATTTGTAATGGATATCCCATTACCGAAAATATCTTTTTTGCATGTTTCTGGACAAGTTGTGTAGGAATAGGCAGTGTGACTGTCATCATGGCCTCCTTGTTTGTCATGTCAGCACACATAATAGATCTAGTTTTGTTTTCCTTGTCCAAGTAGGTGATATAAACGACCATTATGTCCTTGATGAACACTTTTCCAGTTCGATGACTGTTCAATCCCTCTATTGATAGTAGTTTGGGTGTTACAAGTCTAGACCCAGTGACAATTTTTGAACAGGAAAACTAAAGTGAATGGTAGTCTGTAGTATTTTTTATTATTATTTTTTCTCTGGCATAAATCTACAAGTAGACGCATAAATTTGATGAACTATGGAGCTAGAGTTTTGCAACCACACCTCTTAGTCTTCGGAACCTATGCTATGTTCGGTGTCTCGCTTGTACTCGTTGATACTTCTTGTGAACTACAAACCATGTATTACATATGACATCAACATATTCACCATGCCATAGATGAATAAATAGTTGAGGATATTTTTTTGGTAAACATACTAGGAACAAAATATATGTATCTTTACCTTTGGCCTTGTCGATATGTTGATGTATGGGATGACTTACTGCTCATGGCCATGTCACTAGTCCAACTTTTTCTAATGCAAGCATGTGTAGATGAACATCAGAAGGACTAAACAAGCATATGCATTGTATACTATCCATAATAGTTCTAAATGTCACATGCAGGGTAGAAGGAGATGGAATACGAAATAGGGTGTCAAGGGATACTCAGGAAACATGAGGACCCAAGGGTTAAATTGTATGTCTCTGATTTTTTGACTGGGAAAATGTGTAATTGTAAATAGGGCGTGATGGCGGGGTAGGACGAACAATTTGTATATTGCGGACCCCTAGAAGCCAGGGGAGAAATCTTGAACCCACCACCCTAGCACCCGCAATCGAAAAAGTGGGTAAGTATGGAATAAGGTAGAAGCGTGACCATAAATGTGAACCCGTGAGTCATCCAAACCATGCAACAAAGCATTTTCAGAAGGACCACTAAGCAAAGAAATTAGAAATAAAAATGGATAATAGAGAATGGAAAAAATAGAAAAGGGGAGGGCACAAAGGCACATTGCTTCCAAGTCATCGTTTTCTAGTCTAATATTATATGCCCCCACCTACTTTGTATATTTAATTTACTAGCACAATTGGTATACCTTCTCGAATATTGTACCACAGAACCCTCTGTCGTTGCACAAAACAATTCATCTTCCTATCCAACCAACATGTTTCTTCCAAGGTAGCAACGTCGAATATACAATGTACATGAAGGCAAGTTAGTATGAAGATAGGCATGTAAAAGAAAGAAAAATAGTTCTATTTCTTTCAATGTAACAACAAACAGAATATGATTCACATGAGAATAAGTAGAAACATATGTAGTATATACATACAAGGGAAAAAAAATAGGTGCAAAGAAGCAGAACAAGCACAACAAATACACAGACAATAAATGAAATACTGAACATTGGAATACGAAATAAGAGTACAGGTATCCACCTCTGTAACCCCTCATCTACATTCACGCCAAATAGTCCATCATCCTCTCCATCCATTATGTTTGTTTAAATGTAGCAATGTAGGAAAAATGCAACGGACATGAAGACATGTAATGAAGATAAATTATTATTTAGGAAGGTATGCAACATCTACATACAATAAAATAGGTGAACACATATACATGCAATAAATGAAATACAAAACAATGCAATATGAAATAACAGTACAACCATGTACCTTTCTATCTCCTCTTCCACCGATGCAGTCAAGACTCTGTCGTTTTCTCTAGCTATTTTGTTTGTTTGAATGTGGGAATGCACAAAATACAATGAACATGAATAGAATATGGTATGCACCAGAGAACATGTTATATGTACATACAGTAAATGAGACTGAACGAATAGAATAAAAGACAAGCAGAAACATGAACCTTTGTTTTTGTCCATCCATGGTTCTAAATATATAAAATTTTTCCCTGCCCAAAATATATTACAAGCCACAAAATATTACCAAATTGCATGGCCATAGCTAAATGACTTTGGTTTTCTGTGGAAAAGTATCTGGATATGCTTCCAGTCATGGAAATACATGTTCTTTATCCTCTATAAAGACTGATGTGCCCACGATACAAGATTTTGGTTTTCCGTGGCAAGCTATCCAGACATGCTTCCAAATATGAAAATATAATTTTTCAGTATCTTTGATGTACATATCATATCTCAAGTACAAGAAAAATTGTATCATGGTCACATTAATCTATGTAGAGGATAAAGAACATGTATTGTGATATGGGCACATTCCACCATACATGGTTTAGAAGTGCAACTTGCACATGTTTTATTTTAACAAAAAAACAACAGATATTGTAATTGCACATGTACTTCTCGAACTATTTTTTATGCAACTATTTTTTATCATGTCAACACTGAAGTACTAGCAAAATTTCATAGCAGAATATATCTCGACCTCGCTAGACACAAAAAAACACAACTGCATGTCCACTCGTGGGTTCAGAGGTTGAACACCGCAAAGTGCCCAAAAAATAATAGTAGTATAAAAAAAAAACACCAAATCCAACTGCTGGCGCAGGACCCCAACCCTACAAATCTGAAGTAAACAAAAGAAAATAGCAAGCACCAAACCAACAAGAAATCAAAAACATTCCCAACTGCATCCCCAAGGCCCCAAATCGTAAACCCGAGCCAAATAAACACAACCAGCAACCGACGAACCAACAAACCAACAAACAAGAAACAACCACCGAACCAGTAAACAACATATATATCTCCAACGATTATGAAACTATAGCCGAAGAACAGAAGGAACCGAAAACATATGACGAGCACACTAGTAGAAATAAGAAAACATTCTTACATGCAAACTGCAAACACTGAACAACAAATAAGGAATATAAAATGAAACTATGGCATGGAAACTTACTCTGAAACGATGAAAGACAGAAGCACAGGTCGAATTGTGAACCAAGAAACAAACGACAAACCAACAAAGAAGTCGAATTCTAAACCAAACAACAACAACAAGCAACAACCGACGAACCAACGAAGAAGAAGCAGTCATCGAACTAGTAAACAATGTATGTAGCTTCAACGATGAGGAAATTGCATTCCAAGGCTAGAAGAAGTATGAAACATACAATGCCTATTCAACTAGCGGTGGACAACAATATTGTCCAAATTTATTGCAACATTGTATGGAAAATTTCGAGGAAAAACGTACTCCGAGAAGCGTATTTAGATAAACGTTTAAGGATGTCAGGTTGTCTAAGGGCCTTGTGGTATGCAAACATTTAAGTTGTTAGACCTGTTTGAGGACCTTGCATCATGTAAATATTTAAGCTGTCAGGCCTATTCAAGCACCTCAAAAAAAGTGTCAATACATTTCAATACAAATACAAAGGATTAATAATAATAATAGGAGCACAAATAAAAAAATAAATCACAATACAAGGTTATAAACTTTGGAATTATCGATCATTATAAACCTTGGATATCTAAACATTTCAATATGGTTAGTACAAATAAAAAAAGTACCGTACATGATAAAAATTTGGATATGGCAACACAAAATTCATTGGGAATATCGAAGCTCACAATAAGATCTCAAATCTATCATCCATTCAGATCATAACATATATAGTTTTTTTTATTATATAAAAAATAATGTTTTTAGTTCTCTATGTCGATCATTAGAAAGTATGCAAAAGTTTGTAGTCAAACGACAAAATAATATAAAGTTAACAAATTATTGATCGCTATAGTCCCTCTACGCCTTTGGTAGGAACTAATAATAAGAATATGGTGGAAAAATTGTAAAAAAACCATTAAAAAAATCTCTTATGGTTGGTACCCATAAAAGGTAGGCCTCAAATTTCAAAGGCTCCAAGCCTATATTTAAAAAAAAAAATGGACCCATTCATTAAGAAGAATAGTGAAAAGTAAGCTACATTTATGACTCAAGATTCAAACCCTCCATGTTAAATTACTACCTTGGGAATGGATAAGAGATATGAGTGAAATACTTCAAATCGGGAAAGAAAATGGATTCCTTAAAAACCACCAGATGATACAAAGAAATTAGCACTAAGAGAATCTATAATAATCTACAATTATTCTCTTGAATGGAGTAAAATATATAAAAAAGGAGGAAATGGGAAACACATCATTACTTATAATCCTCACCCAAAGGGGTTAGAACTAGTTATTCTACTTCAAATATTTTAAAGTAGCTACATTAGGATATAGCTTTTGATGGACAAGGTTAATTATTGAAGATTAGATCTTAAAAAAAAATCCAAGAGTGATGACCCACCAGGTCGGCTTCCCACGGGTGAAGAGATAGAATTACTTTGCAGGCAACTTCATAATCTCGAGCTGCTCTCAAAATTCTTCCATTTACCGAGTTCAGAATGCTCTTTTTAAATACAGGCTTATAATGCAAAAAACCCAAAACATATGTTTATCTTAAGCGCTCTTCATTACAATGTTAAGCTTCTCATTACAAAAACTAAATCCTTATTTAAGTGCTCTCCTTTACAACATTAAGCTAAGCCCTTTATCTTCCATGCGACCAAGTGTTATGACCAAGTGCTTATCAACTTGATCACTTATTCTTTGTCACTCCTTCCCCATATAACCATGGGTTGTTACCATGGGATTATCGGGTCAACGTCTCCTCACCAACAATCACACATACACTCTTTACCCAATTCCCCGATCTGATATATCGAAACCTTGAGTGTTAGAACCTCGATATCGAAGTATCGGGTGTTGGTTATACTGGGTGTCAGTTATACCGGGTGTTCAACTCTTTCAACTCATAAATTTACCGATGGCCCAAGGAGTCGATAAGATGATATGACGATAGGTCGATATGGAATTACAAATGGTGGATCTAATATCCCAAGGATCTGGATGTCAGGATGTTGAGGAACCGGTATCACTTTACACCCAATAATATATTGAGGGGATGATAGTTCGGTAACCTGCAACCTTGTATTGGAATCCAATGTTGGGAACATCGTATGTCGGGGCACATGATAACACTTTACAATTGTTTTAAAGTTGTTCCTGGGGCCGTTAAACCTGCACACTAGAATCGTAACACTAGTGTGTTAGAGCATCAGTACCATTTTTCACTTAGGTTAAAAATGTGTGGGGGGGTTGCTATGTCAGTACATTGGCCATCGTTGATCTATGATAGGCCCCCACTCCATATCTATTCACCATCGTTTAACTAAAAACACACAAAGAAAACCCCAACCCCATATAATCAATGGTCATGAGTTGAAAACCCCAACCCCATATAATCAATGGTCATGACTTGATTGTGGGTTTGATCAATCGTTGGGATCCAATGGTTGTGGATTTGATTAGCCATGACTTGATTTTGGATTTGATCCAATGGTTGGTTTAGAGTTGGGTCACCACTTATCATTTCATGATCAACGCTAGATCTAATTCATGACTTTTCAACTCTTTCTTCGGTTGTCATCAACCATTGATTCCTTAATTTGCACTCCATGATTGAATCCACATCGTTAATCAGTCTATGTGTGAAATTGTTGCAGTTCTCTATGCAGAAAAAAATCCTTCTCTTTGAAATCATAAGCTTCTATTGATCTATGGACCCAATTCTTAGAACCCGCGAGCACACTTGGAAGAGAAATATAATATATAGGGAACTCAATCTCCATAAATATTCTAATATATAACTCAATAAATTGTTGCAAACAAACAGGTGAACTTCAATACAACAAACCACACCTCACGGTGCAATTTCTCGATTTACACATTCAGTGTACATGATTTCATAGAATATCTCTCAGCCCGATCTATAGTGTGGGCTCTTCTCAACTCTCTCTCACTCCTTTGGCCAAATTACTCAATAATTGGATTCTCTCCCCTTTTGGCTTGATTCCTCATTAACTCGCCACCCATACATGCCCGAAGACTTACAACATATGCATAGAAGATACACTTCCAGCTCAAAAAAACAAGTTCCTAAGAATATGCAACTAAATACAACAATAACACTTTCTCTCTCTTTACAATTGAAGAGGATCAATTAGATCGAATCCTCCATAGTTAGGAAAATCCATCTAATCCAACTAATTCCCCAATTAATCCATTTACATCACAATTAGGGAAAACAACCCTCTTTCTTCATAACAACCCTATCTTTGTAGAATGCAATTACAAACTTATGAAAAATACAA